>JAHZNI010002683.1:0-11939 GCA_027744415.1 Seira ritae
ACTATTGAGACGTCAAACGCCACCGGGCACTCCACCGGAGGAGGAGCCAGGACAAGCGGGATGTCATGTAAGCCTTATGACAAAAAACTAAGACTCTTGCTTTTTGCTGCGTTCCACTTCATTACATGAATCTTTCGAAAACTCAAAAAGAAATTTTTTATCTATAGATATTTCAAGACTCTGGTGAGCACTACGTCGCCCCAATTTACGAGAACAAGCTACACCGCCGTATATTCGCAACGAAGCTCATCCTCGGACACCTGTGTTTCTACATACCTTCATTCATTCTCCTTATAACGATTAGCATTTGGTAAGTCAAAGTTTTTAATGAAAATCACTAATAAAATGAGTAACCAGGATTAAATCTGCTTGTTTTCAAAATCTTTAGGAGAAAAGCTGAACATGAAATTTTTATAGTATTTTGCATAGCTTTCAAAATTCTGAATTCGTTTTGTAATTGAATTGAAGGGCCAGTCTTGCCCTGGGAGGTTTGTACGTTTACTTTGTTGGACTTTTTCGCAATCCGCCCAACCTCTACCTAGCATACTTCTTCCGAGTAAGAATGGTTTTCTACTTTTCATTTACCTTGTTACTTTTGAAGTAATGTTCATTTCTTTTTTCAATTAACATACATTTACTTTCATTTAATTTTCAGGCGCTTGTAACTACTGGAATTTTCGGAGTAGGCTCACTTCTTTTCTGCGTTATATTTCTGAGACAGGTCCTTGGCTATGACCTTCACCTAGAGGAAGACGAAAAGAATCGGCGTAATCGTCAAGATGAAAACGGGGAACAGCAACTGGACGAATTTGAGGATAAGGGCGAATCCATAGATGAGGAGAACTATACTCACTCTAGCCCCTACCTCGGCATCGTTATCATCATGATTGAAGCCTTTGTGCAGATTGTGAACTCCTTCCTGTTCATCAAGTACAAATATGACGTGAATGACTATAGAATACCATTCGTCATCTACACAACATGCTATGCAACTCTTGCTACAACTACAACTCTCGCTCTCAACGGCATCTTCTATAGTGATCCCGTAGCGTATGATATATTTCAAATTATTGTTGGATGCATGTTCGCAGGCTGGCATTTAATGGGAACACCGGACTTCCTGGAGAGGCTCTTCAAAGGGAAAGTTTGTCCCCTGAGGGAGGATGAAACTGGATATGCTTTGCTTCATTTTGGAATGTGATTTAAATAATTCAGTAATTATTAAGTTTGGTTTTATTCAGAAACGACAAATTCAATACTTCTTTGGATATGGAAATCGAGCATAGTTTTAATACAAAACAATAAACAATCCGAAAGGAAAAATTATTATTTTGGGAGAATGGCTTCAGTCAGTCGTGAGGTTTGATTACTCGTGAGTGCATAGGGCAGCAGCAAATATGCTCGATGTGAACGACTATGTCGTGGCATCCGGACTGATTCCTATCAGATTTGAATTGGGTTCGCGCACGTTCTCCGCGGCAAGAGTAGCGCATGCAGGCTGTGGAGTTGGATTTGTGACACAGAAAATGACAGTTTTTCAAAATTGAGCAAAAATATATTTTTGTGTATTTAGGACTTACTCCATCTCGACTCTTCATACATCTGCGGTATCTTTCCCATGAATTCGCGCACTCTTCGCTCTTCTTCCTTGTCGAGGTGGTCAGAGGACTCGACGTCAGTAAGACCTTGAAGTACGCTGGTGAAGGCAAGGAAGACGAGGGTGGAGTTGAGAAAGATTTTAGTGAACTGCATTTTTCAAATCGTAATTTACTCAATAGATGCAAGTTACTTAGATCTTCGTTGAATTATTCGACTTAGGTTTACTCACATTTGGATTAGATTAAGGTAATAGTATAGCCAGGCTTAATGACGTGTGTAGGTACTCCGGAGGCAATTAAAGTTAATTAATTAGGGTTAGCATTAAATATGACCGACGACCGATTTAGTTGATGGTCACACTCATTATGACTCACATAATTGACTGACATGAAAAAATGGACTCTAACGAAGGAATATATTAAGTATATTCCCATCAGTTTGGGATAAAGAATTACTCTAGAACCGAGCATTGATTTATTCTGAGCTTTATAGGTGATTTGAAGTCTTCAGAGCTGGTTTGATTACGACAGGAATCTAACATTTTATTCGGGACTCATACGGTACTATCATTTGCTCAATTATAGAACATCGACACCAAACCGGAGATTTTACGGGCCATGTTGGCATACCACTCCGAAAGAAATGCAGGGGGTGGTGGCAGTACCAATGAGAAGTCATCACAAATCGGAGATTTCTTCTCGACCTACAATGCATTAAGAGGTGGGTAGTTTGATGAAACTTTATAGTTTGCTAGTGACATGTATGATAAATATCTCTTTCTCACGAAATATCCCGAACGTGATACGTCTCCTCTCTTCAGTCTCTCATGAGTCTTCCTCAACTCGAGGAATGCCTCCTTACAATGTTGATTCACCCCCGAGAGCACGAGTGTCTCCACACTTGGATTCAGTTCCCCGAATCTCCGAATGCCCCAGTCCATGATGTAATCCGAGTAGGGGAGATGACAATACTTTAACTCTTGAAACTGCAATCCGTACCCGATTCCAATATCAGTGAATTTACTGTTCCCAATGAGAACGAGCTTCCGAAGGCCCTTGATATCTGAGAGTGGCCTTCCCTCCAACTTCCTCTTGTCCCAAATGCTCATGTTGACGCCGTACTTGTGGTATCTCTGCATTTGGAACATGCTCATGCATGAGTCTTCTGGAATCCCTGTTATTCCAAAGTCGGTCAGCTTATCCGCACAGCCAATCATCAAAGTCCTCAATTGTTTCAAGTGCTTGACGCACGCCTGCATGTGTTCATCCGAGAAGACTGGTTTTGGTGAGCTGACCTCCAAGAACGTCAACCTCGATAAGTTCTCGGCGAGGAGGGCGAAGTTGCTCGGGATCTTGCAGGAAGAGATGCAGAGCTCTTCTATTCTGCGCATCACGTGGTCTCTCAATGCAGGTACTTTAACTGTGGTTGAAACTGCAAGATCCTGTCGTTGCACAACTTCAAAAAAGTCATTCTTGATGTTTTCAATTGCTGGCTTCCGCTGGTTGGGCGATCGTTCCTTCGCCTTCAAGTACAACTTGAATATTTCCCAACCGGATGTGTAATCAGAGCAACAAGACCCTCCCACTTTGATCCTCCTGAGCCTTGGAAACTGATCGAGGAACTCAGGAAGTAAGAACCCAGCACTCGGCACAGAGAGAAAACTGAGCTTGTCTGCGCATGGAAGCCTGGAAAAGTTCAGCTTGAACTCGGAACTGTAAATGACGGGGTAGGCAATGCAAGGCACTGCTAATTTTTCCAGGTTCTTTTGAGACTCAAGAAATTTTGCAATAGCCACTGCTGCCGCCCGCACGTCATCCTCTGATTCCTCAGGAGTGCGTTTAAAGCTCTCCATCTTCATCGTAACATCAGACTTCGGGGTCAATTCTGGCTTTCCTGTCCAGCAACCTAAGCTCAGGGTTAACTGGTACTCCTTTAGATTCATTCGTGGTCCCAAATTGGCGAGGACCTTGCTGATCTTGTCACCGATCAAATCCAGTGTTGGCTCGTGGTGAATATCGAGAATCAAGATTTGGAGAGAGTTTACGCACAGGAAGATCAGCTCATTCAATTGAGAGCAGAATTCCTTGGAGTCCTCCTCCGTGTCCATGAACTCTTGTGGCTTCTCTGGTGGCTGGTATGTTATCTTGAGGCTTACGAGGCTTTGATTTTTATAGCCCACCACTTTCCTCAAGATTGTTGTGATCCCCTTCAAATGGTAAGCCTCAAGAATTTCCAAATGCTTCAGAGAGAACACTGCGTTTCCGGCTTTGTAGTCATCGAACTCATCCGCTGATATGGTTCTCGAAGGTGGAGGAATCATATCAGAAACGTGGCAGTTCGTGATGATTAGTGACTCCAACTGAACGGCTTTGATGAGAATTCGCTTCATTGTGTGCCACAGCAAAAAGGAACTTCGGAACTCCAGAGTGACCAGCGATGACAGGAATTTGGGGTCGGGGAAGTACAGTTCATTGTCACTGTTTTTGAACACAAAGCCTTTAGGATTTTCCACGAAGCGGTGGTCGACGTACTGCATCCGGGCGTGGCGGAAAGGATGTCGAACTTTTGCGGAGAGATCAGTGTACGAGGAAGTATTCATCATGGGGGAGTACAGCTTTCGGATGGAAATGACGCACACCGTTTTCTCGAGAAACGATGGATCGGAGGTGATGGTGCGGTACCAGTGCTTCTGGACGGTGCAACATTGAATGAGGTCGGAGTGGTTTACATAGGAGAAGATTTTCTTCAGTAAGATGTCCTGATAGCCACAAAACCAAACCATGTTTAGAAAGAAAAATGATTATAAATGCGATTGAGTACATGAAGATAAATCACCGTCAGCAAATTAATCGGGGTCTCAACAGAAAAGGCCTGTCGAATGCTCGGAAAATTCTCCACTCGTCTCGAGAGCACTGCAGAGATCGGGGCCACTTGTGTCATCTGAAAAACCCCAAGCTCGTTAATGTGCTGCTGGAACTCTGCCGGCTTTATTTTTGGCTTTGCGGATGTGACAGCTTTCTCATTGTGAATGAGAGCTGGAAATCTGTCCTTCTCTTTGGAAACTGGCGCTGGTCGGGGTTGGGCTCTCTTTTGATGTTGACCTCGTAAAGCTACGGCCTTATTTAGAGAGTTAAGATGAACTTCCAGTTCCCCGCAATTTTGAGAGTGCACCAAAGGCGTTAGTTTCATGGGCGAGGGGACTTTTGAAGGCAGCTGGGAAATTTTGCTTCGAGGACTGTTTACTGCCTTGAGTTGGTGTTGACGGAGGAGAGCGTAGCGGGATACGGCCCTTTCTAGTGCGAGCGTTGCTATTGCTTGAAGTTTTACTCATTTTGGGCGAATACATATACTTATAGGTGACTTGCGAATTTGGAATAAGTGCAGGGTGCACAAAGTGTGTGCGAAGTGAGTGCAGTCGCAGAATGGTCGCAGAATTCGAAGAAGCAAGTGGAACAGAGACCTTAGATTAGATGCTTAAAAAATCATGCTGTTCAAAAAGTTCCAATTATTTTATTATTATTTTTTATTTTTGTTGACAACCATTAAGTAACCTTCGAAACTTTGAGTGGGGTGTACGGGGCAACACAATACAAAAATGGCATACAACTAACAACCTAATAAATCAACAATAGTCGTAAACAAGTTTTATTAAATAAATAAACTAGATGGGGGTCTCTGATTAAAATAAGGATGGGAAAGGAGCCTTTTGCAGGCCGATGACAAAAGTACGACGTACAGTATGAGTTTATCTATGCCATATTTAGTAGAAATTTTGGTTAAGTTTGTCAGCTCACTCATTTTTTGAAAGTGCAGAGTAAATGTTCGTCTTAGCATGCGAAGTTTAGCATGTTTAATATAAGTCTGATAATCCAAAGCTTCGGAAATTGAAAATTAGTTATTGAAGAAATAAACTGAGCTAAAATTTTATCAATTTTCTAACACAACGAGACAGGATATTTCAGAACTTTAGCCGGCATGATGATGAGCAGTATTCACCGGCACTGGAATGCGTCCCATGATGAGTCTGGCGACGAGGATTGTGATTCCCATTCCCATTATACTGCTGAGCATGTTGCGGATGTGCTGACATAGGTGTATGATGAGATGAACTCTGCCTGAGGTTACCACGATGGTGATTATTTTGCGTGCCGGACATTATGTGATGTGCATGACGCTTTCCCCTTAATTCCGCTGGAGAGTCATGAATTGCTTAAAAAGTAAAAAGAACAATGTTTTATAGTTCAAAGATGTATTAAAATTGGGAAAGCAATAAGAATGCATACCAAAGTTGGAATTCGACATCATTGGAGTTGGAGCAGATAAAACTAATTCAGCGCCAAGGACAGCGGCAACAAAAAGGTGTACAAGAATTGAGAACGGATTCATTTTGGAAATATGTGGAACTGGTAAAATTACTTAGTAACAAGTTTCGGTCCGCCCTCTGCACCTGTTTCCAAATATTGCTGATCTTATTCTAGAAAGCATCTCGAAGGACTTGCATACATATGTCGGTATCTTGTGGCGTCATTTATGTTACTTTGAAAATCAAAACCAAAAAAATCCGTCTTCCGAAAAAGATTTGCCGACACTTTCGCCCAACTTTTATGTATGACCTTCTTCTTGGCATCTCGGATCACATAATATAATTGGTATTTTTTGTGAAGACAATGGACAATAAACACAATAACGATGTTTAGTTTAACATTATGTTGACGCATATACCTACGTGACATTACTGAAAGACGACAAAAATAGACACAAAGAAATAAATGCATCATTTAAGATTTTAACGAGGACACACGTGTGCAATTAAATAAAAGTTTTCCTTTAATAATAATAACTTACTTCATACATGTATCACATAAATTGAATATCGTATCACTCACAAAAAATGTATGTATGTGTCAAACGCAAAAATAGCAATATTACATATGCGCCATCGAACCAGCCGCTGGATTTTGATTTGAAGGCAAAAACGACTTTTGCGAAACAATAATTAAAAATATAATTCATCTACAAATCTTAGATCTATAGAAAGGGATTTTTGTCGGTGTCTTTTCTTGTTCCACCAAACTGAGGTCTGATTTGGTCTGGCTCGATCCTACTTAAAATGTCTTTCTTCCACTTTTCCTTATCGGATCCCAGACACTTGATCTTGTCCATTGTCTTCGGGGCGATCACTGGTCTGAGCAAGGTGAGCACAGAGGAGATAAGAGAGGGAGTGTTGACGAAGTAGCACGTGTGTAGGATTTCGGGGTAGTAGGCTTCATAGATGGAACCCATCTGAAGGAAGTTTTGAACGGCTGAAATAGTTTAAAATTACCAAATGAAGGAACATATTAATGAATTCTCATCAGGGGCGGAGATTTTCAATTAGACAATTTAAAATACTTTGATAGCTGAACAGTTGACCCCAGGAAAATCCCTCCCAGTCATAGATGCAAATTATCTGCGAAATAGGTGCTTTTCCGGCATCCACAGGATGCATCTCAGCACTGCGTTTGATGGCTCGCCTGATCTCCTCAAAGCCATCGGTTAGATACTGGATGAATTCTTCAGATTTTCCAACTTTCACGACTTTTCGAACATCCCATTTCCCAATGGCACAGGTGAAAACTGGAAAAATACATTTTCTAACTAACGAGTCTCGTTTTACCCCGAGAAGGGAAATTTGTACTTGAATTGGGCTTCTTACTTGGACGACCTTCCTTGTCCATTCCATCGACCCACCTTGGGTAGTTTTCGCGGTAGAATGGGTCAACGGTTTGGGGAAGTATGATTTCATCGAGACGGTTCTCTTTACGCCATTTGATTGCCTGAAAATATGAAAGGAGTTATGCTTGTAATTCTAGGGCTTCATAGATAACTCATGTATAATTGTTTAAATGATCTTTTTCATTGGTCTCACGTTTCTAATCATATTTTCAGCCTTATCAAGGTCCATTTCACGGGCTGCATGAGAAAATTACAATTACAATTACAAAGGTCAAAAAAGGCAAAACTAACGTGTAAGAAAATATTCGATTCCTGCGGGTCTTCCTGCACAATTATATGGCGAAATATTGTCATGAAAAAATCATGTCTCACCTCTTAACCATCGTACAAGAAAAATAGTCATCCGCCACTTCTTCGTCCGTCAAAATATCAGCCACTCTGCCTCGAAACTGCAAATTTAGAATTAAAGTCAAACTTGTAAAGTTATTCCCTTATTGCATTTTGCCGTTTGAAAACATAACTGTCATTTTATTATTCTCTTACCGTTTCAAGGTAAACATGTTCTTCTTTCGAAATCAACGCCATTGTTGCCACTGCTGAATTTTGTATTAGAATAAATTATGTCCTAGAGGTGGTTATTCAATTTTCTACACCAATAAAGCACTTTCTAAATTAAATCATAATAAACTCAGTTTCTCAGAAATAAATGTACAGAAAAATACATGCGCTCTTCTTCTTACGAGCTCTTGTTGAAACTGAAGCAGATATCAAAACTTTTTTTCTTGATTTTTAATTAGGCACATGAGCATCAACAAAAAATTTCTTATCAGAAAGCACAGTGTTAGTTCTCAGTTATTCATTCAATACGACATCAGACTTGGAAAAGGTCATAGGTAATAAGTTATCAAGTTACGCTGGAGTATCAATTTGATATTCTTGACTTTCATATGAAGTCGGTCAGGAATGTCGCTTGAAATCTGTTGAAAGGCTTTTTTGCATAGGTATGTCAATTGGCAACTTGACTCTCTAATAATTTCAATGATTTCAGATAAGCACTCTTAAAAAACTTGAGTATAAGAAGTACGCGATATCATATTCGACTCGAGAAGTAAAAAATATCAGTTCACTTGAAACTTGAAAGATTCGATGATGCAATTGAAGCATAAAAACTACAAAAAACCACTTCAGAGATTTGCTTGGCTTGGCCTATCCCAATGACTTCAAAGCATATCCAGCAAAATTTCATAAAAACTAAATGATAAATACAGTGATTTTTTGTTTGTTGAACATGGAATTAAACTAGAGTAAAAAAATTGCACATTCCCACCGGTTGATTTGATGATGATGATGATGACGATGAAGGTTGATTTGAAGGAATACTTAAGTAGCATGCGTGACAATTGCATGCGTGCTTATAATAATATAGCTGTTATCTCGAACTCAAGTTCATTATTATTATATGACAGTTCACGATGAAATGGAAGCTATGAAGCGTGAAAAAGGTGTGGAAACGTATTTTTTCGTATCTGATATTATTACTTTTAAAAAACTTTTGAAATCTCTAGCTTCTACGTAATTAATTATTAGATACTTCACCAGAACTTTTTTGGAAGGGCTATATTATGATTCGTTCTATTATAATCTGGATTTTGATTGCTTCTACTCGACCGGAGTCTATTTGCGAAATGGAGCGAGTAGAAGTTATGGTTTCGCAAGTAGACTTTAAAACAATCATATAGTGGAATAATCTTGAGGAAGATTCCACGATAGAGAACTAGTGTTGAGCTGGAGGGATCGATTCCAGGAGACAGGAATAGGTCGTCCATGTTTAATTTTTTTCTGGAGATGGGAAATAACTCAACTTGTTCAGACTAGACGAGATTAGATGATTGTGAAATTAGCTGTGATTGGAAGGTGGGAGAAAAAAAATTGGAGATTTCTCAAAGGAATGATCGAGATTGGAATGAATGATGATCTGGGATTGGAGTGTGGGACACAAGAACAGCACAAAAAAATGACTGCAAGAAGAGATGGACAAGATAATTGTACTCACATCACTCAGAGGAAGTATCATAACATACATAACGGCTGCGAGAGGAGAAGGCGATGTACGGTTTTCGCTTAATGGGATTGTTTAATGAAGCATTATTATAGCAGAGATGAGATTATGTGGTTTGGTTGGGGTTGGCTAAGAATAATAACTTTAATGGGCAGAAGAGATACCTAAGTGCAAGCGTAAAGGATACACAATGGACATGTGAAGCTGAAATTTTTTGGCGTTGTGTTGAGCTGGAAATGGGACTTGGTTAGCGTTAGGAAGGAATAATGTGTGTCGACCGGTTTGAGCAGAACTAGCATGTTAATGCTGTAGAGCTCTGTAGAGCTATTTCTATTGCTATTGCAGTTATCAAAATGTGAGAGTTGTGTGGGCAGATGAGGTCACTTTCAATTGATCGCAGCTACTAGTACATCAAAACAAAACAATTCATTTTTCAAAGATTGAGTCCTTTGTACTTCAATGAAATGTTTGTTGTTGCTCTCGAGGGACCCTTCTGATCTTTTAGAAATTGTGTTATGGTCATGGTCATAGTCAAATTCAAGTTGCTTTTGCAGGGCCACTGAAGAGCCGTTACTGGGCTGCTACTGCAATATATGCAATCGACGCTGTACATTCCTGCAAACTTTAAAAAGGACCTTGTGATTGTCTTGATGCATATGAAGCAAGAAATGATTATCCAACATTCTTCTTTTGTAAAATGACATAGGATGCATTCGAAAGGAACTTTGAATTCCGAATATTTTTATGCATGTTATATCAGTAATGGGTTGAAGTAGAAGCATAAATAGGTAAAGAAAAAGTAGATCAATAGGTGCTTGGACGTAAACTTGCTCAAGGACATCTGAGAAAAATAATGTGCAATTCGAAATCTACCATTTTGACCATTGTTTACCTATTTGCATCAGGCGATAAACTTAATTTATACATACCTGACTCTGACTCTACCGTTGCGTTACTAAAGGTTTTTAAACACAATCTGGCTGCTCTGTAATTCATCAAGTTTTTACAACATATTTATTTATTGCATCAATCAAAGTCAATTAAAAAGGGGAAATATATTTGTATCGTTTTTAGCCGGAAGGAAGGAAGCGATGATACAAGCCGGCATAATGTTTGTCTTGAGGAGTCTTCATAAAAAACGAACCTTCTTCCAAGGAATGATCCAGAAGAAAAATGGATGCATTACATATTGACAATGCACAAACAATAATGCTATCGTTACGCACGCTGTTCTGTAATGTTAATATGTCTTGTGGTGGCGGGGCACTTGCAATGCAATGGCCAGGTCAGATTATCATGGACAGCATTGACTTAGCAATTTAGTAGCATAAAAACTAGACAGGATGTGATCTTTGAATGATTGGATTGATGCTGATATAACTGATATTCTCTAATGGCTCACTTTGTTGTAACGTCATAGCAGCAATGTAATGTTGCCGGAACTCGTTGGAACCAACTTCCTCGATTGAGCAAACTTGCGGTAGTGGAAGCAATGCTGATATTACACTGTGCACTTAATTCTTTTAAAAAAGTCCAGGTTCTTCAGTGAATGCTCTGTAATATTTACGTTGCGTACGAATGCAGCATGTATGTTATTTTATGTAGTAAAATACAACAATTAAGAAGTGGATGACCTTCTTCCCATCATGAAGCATGAGCAAAAAAGAAGATCCGGTGGAGTAAACAGCAATAGCAATAGTCATATTATCTTAATATTTGTCTAAACTGTACAACTGGCTAAATTTCTCACTTTTTGCGTTAATTTCCAATCAACTCTAGTAAACAAATTATTCCGGTTTTAACAATTATGTATGTATTTAAAAAACGAGAAGGAACTAAATCTTGGCTCATGCATGATTGTTTGTGTGATTGGACCGGATCTGAGTAACTATTGAAGCATCCGACAGACAGATATGCCGGTCGTGGACTAGCTATTAAAATTTTCACACAATTAAATTGCAATAAAACATTTTATTCCTGCAGAATTTTGATATTCAATAGCAATTACTTTATTGCATTCAATTACAAATGCTTTTATTTGGTTCCGCCATACTGTTCCCTGATTTGCGATGCATCAATCAACTCCAAAACTTCAGGTTGCCACTGTTCTCTCTTTTCCGGAAAGACTTTAATTTTCTCAATCGTCCGACCAGACATGAATGGTTTCATCATTCCGAATAGGATGGAAAATATTGCTGGTGCTATAAATAAATAACTTATTCACTTGAGTTTTAATTACACTTCTTCGGAAATAAACATTTTTGATTTGCTGTACCATTTATGACGAAACACTGGCCCATGGTTTCTGGATAGTGAGCTTCGTACACGGAGACCATTTGAATGAGAGATTGAACGGCTGAAATTAATTAAATCAATTTGACCGTTAAGCCTTATTGATGGAGTAGGAATAATAACTTACTACAAGGAGTAGGCTTACTACAATTACTTTACAATTAGTAAAATGTGTACTTTTGGGACTGAATCACAAACCTTTCATATTGGCCAATTGCCGGTATGAATAGCCGCTCATGTCTGAAATGGCGACAAACTGTAGGCATGTTGACTC
>JAHZNI010002684.1:0-11100 GCA_027744415.1 Seira ritae
ATGAACGCAGGAAAAACAGTTTGACTTGACTCACCCAAAAAGCTCGAAGAAAGAAACGACATTACATATTACGTTGTATATGCATATGCATACATAAACACAACTCAATACTATGCATTAACATCAAATGCACAGCTTTTTCCTGCAATAATAGCTGGTGTTCGGTGCTCCCTGCACTTCATTCTTCTCTGAACCGTTGAACGGACGACAGAGGCTCGCATATCTAATGCAGTTCACACGTGTTTCATAAAACAAATTGTACATTGTTCATTGTGTGCGTGAAACAAAAGACGCAAAAACCTTTACAATATTTTAAATATAATTAAGCCAAGTCCATATTTCCCCATTTTATTTTTGTCCAGTGAACTTTTAACTGAAAGTGACGTGATAAAAAACCAGTATACATAGTTGTATTCGTTTTAAAAAGCCGCTAAACAGAAGGTAAGTTCAGTAAAGCAAATTCAATGACCTTTTTTCTCAAGATTGAAATTTTAGTAATTAAAGTAGAGAGAAGATGACATGACGTACACGTTGAATGAGGCTCCTGGCCGGTTAAAAGTTAATATCGATTAAAGAAAATAGAGTCGGGCAGGCCTGTGACCTGTGTTTTGAGATTAGAATAGACAAGCTGGCGGCCGATGGTGCGGTGGTTGTAGTGTAGTCAGACTTTGATTGAGTTGATAAGGCATACAAATTTTTTTATGCGTGTTTTCCTGTTTTCGCTTTTTATAACAGGAGCCGAAAAAATAACATGTTGATTACAAGTTTTAGGTCAGTTGTCATAAATGTATTAAACAGTACGAGCTACAAAGCTACAATGGAACGAGGACATCTAATCTAATTTTGAATGCTCTACACAGGGCCTTCTGCTTCCTTCAAGTTCAAAGAGAAGGTCTAAAAATAGTTTTGGGGGTTCTCGGTAAATTTCCGATAGCTCCATTTTCACATTCATCAAATGGGTTTCAGGGACATCAGTTTCCTGTCATTTCCGTCATCATCAATGATCCTTATCACGTATCACACTTTCACCTTGCCTGCAGCAGAAGAGATATTATCTTTGTTTCCTGACCATAGCTAAGGTTAATACATAATACGAGCAAAATACCAAATGCTATTGATCTTACAGCAGTGGGAGTAACGCCTCGCTCGCTCATGCCATGCAAGACCGAAATGTCTAGCTCGCGTCTGAGAAAATGACTAGCTTTTTTTACTGTCTTGAGTTTCTTCTTCTTGCGGAGATACGACAGAAAAAAAGGCAATATGTATTTACCTACTGCCATCCATTCTCATCAAGCCACGTTGGGTTCACGTGATGCTCAAAATATCCGTTTTCATCTTAATTTCTACTTCCATTTCCATATCGCGTTTAGCCCCGAATTTAAGGAAAAAAGAGAGTCCGAAACGGGCCGAAACCTTACGCTTCTCTTTTGAGACAATACTGAGCATTTTAAGCGTTATAGAAACGCTTGTATGCATGTATAAGCGTGTGGCGTGACTAACGCTTGCGCTCTCTGTGAAAGCCAGAAAAAAACGAAGAAATCGCCATGCCGATGCTCATTGTTCATTGCTCTCTCCACCACCTACCTATTTCATTTTCAGAATAGAACGTGACCTAGTTTTTTCTCTTGCCCTAATCGTCCTCCCACCAAAAGCAAATACTTTAACGTTTTGACCAGAGATATTGTTGAATAATACGCATTTCCCTTTTTGTTGGACCAATCCGGATGGTTAAGAGTTTTCGCTCTGGCTCTGGAACCCGGCCGAGCGAAAGCCTTATCAGTTCAGTCTCCAGAGTCCAGAGTCTCACTCGCAAATTGGAATATGGTCTTCACTCAGTACTAATGCGTAAAACAAGTAAATTATTATAATCCCTACTTGTTTTGACTTATTTTGTCGTAACGAAACTGACATGGGTAATCGTAATCATCATCACCCAGATTTTTTATGTCTTTTCTTATCCTGTATTTTTTTATGTAATTTGGATGTCTGCTTGTCTTTCGTTTCGTAACGTAACTCCTTTGTTTTCCACCAAGTCATTACGGATAAAACGGTGCCATTTGGCACAAAAAAAGTAAACAAGTGGTAAACACATTTCGCTTCCTGGCATGTCATGGCATCACAAAATACAATCACATCAGCTCGTGAGCATGTGCTCAAGCGATGATAGTGTGAGTGTGAATGGTGGTCGATGATGGTATGACATTTGCAAATTTTTTAAAAAGCGTGAAGCAAACTCATTAATATTAAGTCCCAATTCATTTTGAATGAAACAAGATATTTCTAAAAAATTGAAAAAGAAATTAAGCTGGATTGGTCATTTTAAAAAAGGAGAGTCTTCATGAACTACATTTTATATGGCAGGGGCTGGGGAGATAATAAAGCAGAAGTACCCAGAAAGATCATGATCACGAACTTAAATTCAAAATCAATTTGTGCTCCCTGCTGACATCCATTAAAGCTTTGGCAATTCAAGACTATGACTGATAAGCATTTTGTAAATAAGTATGAAAGTTGTAATCAAATAAACAAATCCACACTTTTCTGAAAACGAGTTGCTAATTACGTACTTTAGGTAGGTATTTAGGAGCATCTTTTTACTAGACCGAAACGTGTTAATGAGCATATAATTAAGATATGATTTTGACTTGAGTAATCCAGTGGAAAAATTCGCAACCACAACATAATCTAATCTGTAATGTAGTGATTGGCAAATTACAGATTATGTAGGCGCTTATCAATGACCGGGCAGATAGCAAGGCTAAATTTGATCAGATCGATTTAGTTTAATCTGAATAGATTGAAGATTTTGAAGGATATTTTGCAAGTGCGTAAGCATATATGTATGTATGTGACACAAGATACTAGATACCCTTGAGAAAAGAGACAAGAGATTACGATTTACTTTGACATTTTACATTACATCAGTCACCTTGTAATAAAGTTGACATGTGGAATACAAAGGAAAACTGACCTCGCAGAACAATTCAATTTCTTCCGAATTTACATTTCCCTTTTTACTTTATTTTCAGGAGATCCGTTTTGCCTGCACGGTACTTTTTACCTCCACATTCGACAAGGCACGTGTAGAGCCGAAAAAGAAAACGTGACTTGACTTGGTCTACTCAACAGAACCAGAACTACTCACTATCTGGAACCGGGGAAAGCACTGTAGTTCTAGCGCTGCTGGACAGTCGGAGAAAGTCAAGGCCATTCTACCGCTTCGCTTGACAGATAGAAAAAAAGAAAAACCTACCGTATAGACTTAGGCGGAACTCAACAAGTCAGGTAGAAAGCCTCCAGGAGGAAACATGTAAACGCAGTCGTGCTTTCACCGCTCCTTCTAAAGCTTGGAGCAGTACTCCCAAGCGGAAATATTTTTTAACTGTTGACCACATAGATAAATAAAACAATATATATTTACCAAGAGACTTTAAGAAAACCTTTTTAAAAAACAATGGGACGAAACTCCCTTGACTCCCACTCCATCGGAGGGAACTCCGAGGGAAGAAGAAGCCGCGCTTCTGAGTTCGACAGCATGATGAACAGCGTGCTCGCTATCGATAGCGTCGAAGCAGAACAACCCTTCCTCCAGTCCGGATCAGAATCGAATAATGGGAATTCCTCAGATGACGAGACCAACTCCACAGGAGTATCTCCCGGGGATACCATAACCTCCCAAGCTTGGGTCAACATGCCCAAAGATGTCCTCTCTCAGATTGTATTGGAGCCCCCGCATCTAATGAAGGACTCCAGGGAGAAATCCTTCACATCTCAGAAGACCCCAGGAGGAGGAGGGGGAGGATTAGATGACAGAATAAGGATTGAGACGAAGATGCCAATCATCGAAAAGGGGAATATAGGACCCCAGGTAAGCAGAAAAATTTAAAGTCTTTTAAATTGCTTCATGTTATGTCATATATAGCCAATTCCAAAGTTCAAAAGCTATACACACGTGTGCTCATCCACAATGGAACTTTCCAAGGAAAACATTTAACGTAATAGTAATTTATCGCAAGTTTATTGTTTTCACATGGAATTTGGTGCTTTATATTTATTGTCTACGTCTAGTCTAGTTCTAGTCCTGCTCACCAAAAATATTCCACTTGATAGGTATATAGCCAATGACATGACATCATCATCAACAAGACAAGTAATCGTAGTAATAGTCATTCAATGCATTTTTCACATTCTAAAACCTTTGTTTACATTTCCTTCCTTATCGTAATCCAAGCCCCAAGGCCACGGACCATACCATGATATACGGACGGATGGGAAACAAAATATTTTTTTGTTTTCATAAAATTCTCCCAAAAAAATCAAGTACATGTGCATAGGTAATACCTAGCATGACTGCCTGTTGAGCCCAAGTCTGAAGTTAAGGCAGACTTAAGGCGACATTTACTTTGGCATCGTTCCAGGTTCCTTCTTCTCACTTCCCTTTCTCAAGTCAGGCTAGAGTTGAATTTGGAAATTAGGGAATAAGGAATTTGTATAAATTACTAAATTCTCGGGTGATTGCCAACGAACCCGAAAAAACAAATTGGATTTAAAAAATATCGATTCTCTATAGCTTAGATTAAGCCCGCAATTATTGATTCCATTACCTCAGTCAGTCGCAGTCGTAGTAGTTGTAGCCTCAAGGTTAAGAAAGAAAATTCGCGATTTAAGTATGTAATTGGAAAGATTAACGTCAAACGTGCATGTTGCAAAAAATTGCAGCAAAACTGTTTGCTAGAAATGAAATGATAAAATGCAGGGCAAGTCTCTGAAAACTCACAACCACTTGAACTCTTACAGACCAATCAGATTTTGATTTGGAAATCACACCCCCAGCCAAGCCTACGTGAGAGGAAAGAATATATCGTTACATGTGAACCCATTCATTACTTTAATTGAGCGTTTACATAAAGTCAGCTTTCGGCACCTGTAGATTTTCCCAGAGATAGTAAATATGATAGATAGATGGATAGCAAATATTGAATATTTACCGGAGGGATGCTCCTAATACTACTACTACGTTGTATTTTTAGATAATTAGCCAAACAGATGAATCGAATCACACAACGCAATAATTCAGATTCAATTCAAATGCACTTTTTGCAAAAAATAACCAAACATGTTATTCAGCAGTTCATCACTTGCTCAATATTTAACCGAAATAATTTATTGCACAATAAAAAAATTAGGCAATCATGCAGAGCAAGTTAATCACTAATCGAGAAAGTTGCCGATATTTCCGTAGGTCAACTCCACCACATACATAAATAGCAAGTCTAGTAGATCTTGATATTGGCATAAACGATGAAGGATTTACAAATTACGTAAATCGAAAGAATTTAAATGCAAAATTTATTGCATTTTTAAAGAATATTTTAATGAGCAATTAGTGCATCGTAAAATCGTGACTTGAGTCTGAGAGAGACTGAGACTAGACTGGATTTAGAGATCGGCTGGATGGAGGGAATTAAATAAGCCAAACCTGAAACTTGGTCTCATCTCAACATTCCAAATTGGTAAAAATATTATTTCTTTTACTACAAAGTTGATCTTCTCGATTCTCCTACGTCAATTCAGAAAGGAAATTAACTTTTTAAACACATAGTCATAATTTATAATCACACTTATGCAGACAGTAGGCACTTTAAATTGAATGGAAATGGAAAATGATGATATTGATGAGCCACAGGCTATAGGCCATCATGATCGTAAAACTCTTTAAAGAGGATGACCTGATACATGACCCAGGCAAGTATTAAATACATATTTAGCTAAAAACTAAATACGCAGACTGGATAACAAATTCGATAAACAAGTTCTTAAACAGATGAAGACAAATTCAATAANGATCGTAAAACTCTTTAAAGAGGATGACCTGATACATGACCCAGGCAAGTATTAAATACATATTTAGCTAAAAACTAAATACGCAGACTGGATAACAAATTCGATAAACAAGTTCTTAAACAGATGAAGACAAATTCAATAACTTCCACGTTTCAAAATCAGATTAGGTGTAAAATATTCCTGCAGAAAAAAAACACTACACATTTGCTCTCGTCATCACTACATCCTCTTAAATTTACAACATGTTTGAACTTTCATTGATTTGATGCTTATCCTCCTAAAGGCACCAGTTTCGTGTCAGCAGCGCTCTAATCAAATCTTCGCATTTAGTTAGTACATATTTTTTTACTATGTAGATAGTCAAGGAATTTGGTATTTTGACACATATTTGATCTCATCCTTCAAGGAAAACAAACAACATGAAAAAGTATTCTTAGGATCATACTTACACATGAACAAATGAAAACGAACAGGTTGAACAGGAAATTTCATATTTACATTTACAATTCAAAGTCACATTATAATAGCCGAAATCTTTAACACTCAAAAATATTCAATGCAACCAAATGCAGTCCTCTTCATGCACATCAAGTCATGTTAATAGCTCAATAATAATCCGAAACGAAACCACTTTTAAAATTAGACGAAAACTAGATCTATTCTTCTTCATATGTATTATTGGATGATAATGATAGTACAAAAAAAAGGTATCATTCATGGTAATCGTATGCATACATGCAGGATCTCACAATCTTAATTTCAGAATAACGAAATCAAATCAATTCAAATTGAGCAATGAAAGGGCTAATTGGGGCAACGTAAGACTTGTCTAGCCCAAACTGGATATAAGTAGTGCCTAGTCTAGTGCCGATTGGATATATGTACATAAGTAGCCTTTGTTCATCTGATCAGATCATGGCCACTGGCCACTTCTTAGAAATGAGAATGCTATATAATTGTTTTTGTTTGCTTGTTTGTTTGTCGCAAATGCGATGCGACTGGCATGGCACTGAGGAGAAAGTGGGGTTTTATTTTTGTAAATGCCAAATAAATGCATTCTATTCTCTGACTGATTATTTGTATTCGATGCAAGACGACATTCTTGAGGAAACATTATGACATCAAAAAAAAATAACTGTCACGTCATGTATCTATGTATGTACATATATATTGCATTGCTTAACACTCGCTCGAAAAAAACAAAAGTGGTGGACTAACTAACTACAAAGGGAACTTGATATATTCATGTCATTTTAATGCAAATGTGATCAAGGTTGTACCTAATTTTGGGCGATTTTCAAGCATGATAAGATACATATTATGCCCCTTTCTCGCAAGTCAGTTAAGAAATGAAATGAACCTACCACAATGAAGGATTAGATATTGATGAGATGAAGATGAAAAGGGTTAAAAAGAAGAGGAGCTAGTCACTTGGCAAATTATTAAACTTTTATCTCGCCTACCTTAAACTTAAATAAAAATGGTGAAGTGACTAGACTAGACAAACTATCTCAATAAAGTTAGTTTAGGGAAAATCTTTGGTAGTTTAAAATACAGCCTATTTATTTTGTGACGTGTAATAGTCATTTTTAAGTCTGTGATAAAGATGCAGTTGGAGGGAACCATACCGTACTTGTATCAGGTATCAATATCACTCATGCAAATACACAAGATCATAAATAATTTTAAACTCTGAACATGTCCATGTCATATTGCTCGCAAAGCTGATCCAATTGAAATTGAGTGCGATCATGATTCATGATTTGTGACGCTTGATGTAAAATTATAGAAATATTAAGTCCTTCCATTTGGTGGACCGCACTAAATTCATATTCGCAATTATGAAATAAAAATTACCATTTTTTTGGTAAAATTCCCTATTTGAGAAAGCGACATGAGCTTAGGAATTCATTCATTTTTTTCCCAAAGAAAAATCTAAATCAGCTACACATGTTTAATGTCTTCTTTAATCAGAGGCATTGACATGGGTTTGAATTTATCCGATAAAAGTTCAGCAGGAGAGCAGAGCCGAAAAACATGATGTTTTCCTGTTTGGGATTTGGCATATTTTTTTGCGATAGAGAAAGCCTGTTTCCACCTTTTCGTACGTCATTCCTTCAGACTGATGATGTCAAGGGCGAAAAAACCTGAGGAATCTTGTTTTCTTAACATCTTCACTGCTGGAGAAAATCACACCACACATGTCACGCACATCCTCGCTTTTCACAAAAATAAGGTGCTTGCCACCTCATTCAAACTCAAATTTAAGGAGATTAATGTTGCGATTATGCAACTTCCAAAAAATTGCAAATGACACTGGCATGTCATGGCATGGCACTCTGCCGAGGAGACCTAATGAATGATGTGCTAATCATCATGTTCGCATGGCATGGGGCATGGATCTGGATAAGGCTAGTCTTTCTTTGAAAGCGCTTATCAAGCAGTTCATCATTAACGCAATTCAATTAAACTTCTACAAATATTATTCCATGACATGACTAGATATGTATGTATGTCTATCGACCTGACATTTTAGGTCGCTGTTGCTCCTGCTCCTCTACCATTGATCTTCATGAACTTGATGAGTATATTTTTCTCATCTTAATGTCTCAATATTCTTTAATTAAGCGAAGCCATATAACAAGAGATAGTACATTTTAAAATGTACTTAAATGTATGAGAGGCAGCCTTCCAATTCCAATTCTAATCCAAACAGTCGTCGTCGTCATCACCACATCATTCATCATCATCATCTTGAAAATAGTGCTCTGAGAGGCATTTTTACGCATCTCACAAGCCATCACCATCATCATCAATCGTCGTAAACGACGTTTTTTATGTGTCTCCAATTTTATTTTAAAAACATGAAATGATCACTGATCAGTGATCACCAAAAAAAACTCAGGCTCAAATGGAAACTCAACTCAGTCTGTATCCAAGTCTCGTACAGTGAATGTGTGAACCCGAACTGTGCATATGCACCTAAATAAATCTATGAAAATTAAAAGAAAAGGTTTTCTTTAGCATTGAGCCTACTCCTTTTGCTTATCTTTTAAATATAAATAAGTTTGGAAATTGGAATTACATATTCCAGCGGCATACGCTATCCTGACTTGACTAATTTGATCCAATCCAGTTATAGTTATGGTGGATAGGATTTAGGATTTTAGGAAGAGAAACTTTCTAAAAATTCTAATGCTGCGATAGAGATATCGGAATTGGATTTGGGTTCGATATTTTTTTATGAATGAATTTTTCATTCCGTCAGGAAGAAAAAGAACAGCTTCAATCTGTCGCAATCCAGTTTTGATCCTCGATCAACGATCATCATCACATCATCAGCAGTGACGAACATTAATTGATTTTCTCTTAAGCCAACAAAGAAGACGTATCTAGACAAGACTCCAGCTAAGATTTATTAACTTTAAACTAACTGCTGCGGTGCAGTATATAAAAGTCTGACTTCACCCACGATACCTTTCACAATCATCTTCTGTCTCTCGATCGAGATAGCTGGAAAGTCTGGCTTAAATCTGGAGAGTTCAACCACTTGTTTGCCGGCTTACTTCTCAGAGAACTTGGAGAAGGCATACACGTTTCTCTTACTAAGCCTAGAGCCTAGCCAGGGCTAGGACCTCAAGTTTTTTTGGTGTCGTGAAATTGTGGACCACAACTTGTGGTGGCTTTGGCCTGGTTAAACTTTTTGGATTTTGAAAGACAATTTTTCAAAAATGCTTCTGAGGTCGGACACACATTGTAACCTGGAAATCCCCATTCCAGTGACTACGGGGCTTCCAGAAAAAGCGAAATGCACATTTTCACAGGTACATATCACATTTTAAAAAAATGAAAATCGAAAAACAAACCCCTTAAGTTTAAATAGCATCAATGGGATCTATGTATGCGAAAAAAATTTGAAGTAGATTGTCGCAATTGAACAAAGTGAACTTCTACAATTTAGATGAAGTGTGAAAAATCTACTTTAATTTGATCACTCAGACTTTCATGTATTCTGCTCTGAGTTCTGAGAGGGGAGCTAGATAGGCATAGATTAATTTATTCCTGTGTAAATTATCTTATTTTGACACGAGAAGTCGAGTTACATGATCATCATCATCACTGACATGATTTATCTACGATCTTTTGAAAGTTTCAATGGAACTTGACAATTTTAATGGTGGTGTGGTTTGACTTGGCTGTTGACTTGATCAAAACAAATTGATTGGATGGAGAATAGAAATGAAAAACTTTCTGCAAGAAAAATAATCTCATTAGGTATTGAAATTGGGATTCTGATTCTGGAAAGTTTTAAATTTTGCCCTAACTCCTTTCTTTCAAACTGAACGTCTCAATCTTGAGAACATGGAACAAGTTATCTGAAAAAGTATTCTAAACGCTCAATTAATTTTTCCTTGTAAATTCCAATCATCATCATGACCATGTCAGGTCAGACTCTATCTACTATATCTACTCGAGCAGTTCATGGAAGTCACATCTTTTAACAAGAGACAGTTTCAATCGAGCTTAGATGATTAATGAAGATGATGTATAAAGTGTCATCAATTTTGTCTTATGGGGTCGCACACAACATTTTCTCACTTTTTACGTCACAAGTAAACTAACGACAAGTGAACATGCAAAAAACATGTTCACGTGTGGCAATCAATTGGCTATACATGATTGATTAACTATTGACTTAATTTGCTATAAAAATGGATATGGATGCGACAATAATTTGTGTGAAATCTTTATTTTTTAAAGGTGATGGCGGCCATAGCAGTATCACTAGGCTCTATGATCATCGGATTCGGATCTGCCTACACCTCCACAGCACTTCCGACGATGAACGAGGCGTACAACTCATCTCTAGTCATTCACCCTGACGGCCACGAGGCCTCCTGGATTGGAAGTCTGTTGCCATTGGGCGCCCTCCTCGGAGGGATTTGTGGAGGGACCTTTGTCGAGTATTTTGGAAGAAAGACTACAATCTTGGGAACCGCTTTCCCTTTCATTCTATGTAAGCATCCTATACATCTAAATCAACGAAAGACAATGCCTCCATTTTCATGAAACGTCTAAGAGTAATCACGACCTTCGAAATTTCCATTTCTACAGCTTGGCTCCTAATTGCATTCGCACAAAACGTCTGGATGGTCTACGCAGCCCGCTCCACATTGCAAAAGGAAGGGAGGAATGCGCAGAGAAGGCCCTCCAATGGCTGCGCGGAGCGGGCGCTGACATTCGACCGGAAATGAA
>JAHZNI010002685.1:0-16820 GCA_027744415.1 Seira ritae
ATTAGTTTTTTCATCGAGGACAGTGTGAAGTTGAGGTATCTTCCGTGTGGTACCCCTGAAAACAAAAGCTTGTAAAAGCTCGTCTGTAGTTGAGGAAAACTACATTGTTCACTATCATTTAATTGAAAATTCTTAAATATTTGTGGTTCGAGTGCATTTGAATAACCCAGTAGAAGTGGAAATTTCAAACAAAAATTAAGTGAACACGACCTTCATTCGTTGGTTAATAAATAATTAATCAACTACATCCACCGTAAGACTAAATATTTATTTTAGTTTGAGCTTGACTGATTATTTATTTTGCTTGGATATTTATTATTGAGACAATGGTAGATATTAGCATTCAGGCACTTGTCAATTCTTTTTACCTGCTTTTCCTTTCGGTCTATTCAATTCTATCAGTGTGTCTACGTATCTTATTTTTCAGGAGAAAAGTGCATCTTTATTTTTATCTACGCTTTTCACTCGTTTCTTGCCTTGTTCGGCATTCAATTTTCGCCTTTCATCCTTTAACTCGAACCATCTTCATCTTCTCATCGATCAGGAATTACCTACCAACCAACTTAAACCTGTTTGCCAAATTACCTAAAATTTCTATTTCCCAGGATGCGATAGCCCATATCGAACACGACTATGACTCTTTCGGCTAAAAATGACCTGTATTTCTCATCTGTGCATAAAGACTTTCATGCAGTCTGTTTCAGACTGTCTTCTTCTTTGTTTCCATTTCTTTGAATTCCTTTGCGTCTCCGTGTGCTCTGGTTTTACTACTACCTAACTACCTATATACAACGCGTATACAAGAAAGGCACAGTCTTTGCAGAAAATGACGAGATGAACAGTGCAACTGCAGTATCTACACAATGGTAGATTGGTCTGGTTAGGGACATAAAAATACTGCATTGCTAACCCTTATCCATAATGACTTTGACTTACTCTAGCTAAAACAAAAGAGAAGAGCCGCTATGAACTGATGTCTTCCTTCTTCCAAGCTTAGCAATTCTCCGCACAAAACCAATCCACATAGAGAAAATGATCCAGATAAGAATCACCTTTATCATTCCATATATTCTGCTGATTTCGACTAGATTGAAGATTGACTGCTAATTTCAGAAACTAATTTATTTTGGCTCGTAATCCTCACGACTTCCTCGTAATTAGCTCATCACATCACTATCATTCAGAATGTTCAATAAATGTATCTTGTATAAAACAACCTCAGCCTTAATACTTATTTTCTGCCTGGCAATGATAGTTTCCGCAAAATTATGCATGCAATAGGTAGATTTTAATTCTAAAAACAAAAAGTTTTCTCATGATGAAAACCATGATTATGATTACGGTCTTTTGATGGCTTTTATTATGCAGATGGATTAGGGTATTATCTAATCTATCTCGTGCTCATCACCGCAAAAGGCCATGAAGCTTTCATGAAGGTTTTCATTCAAAAATGTAATTTGTTTCTGTGGTCATGTCATAAATTAATGTGCTTTCGTAATACTAATCGTCTTTCGTTAGTCCCCTCATTTTCGCAGAAACTACTTACCTACTAGGTCCACAACTAGCCATATCGTCCAAATTACAAGTATACAGCCACAGAGAGGAAGGATACAAGCATGGTAGTTTAGTTCAATTTCACGTCCTTCATAGTACCATGTCCATGTCCATACATGAAAAAATTGCACGTAACATTTCCTTTAATAAAGTAGACAAAAATACACCGGCTCCCTGATAGCGTGGCATTCGTCTAAACAACAACAAACACATTTTTGCTCTTTCTACTGACTCCCAGCTTGACTTTGACAAAAAGGTGTATATCTTCAATAAGCTTAAGTGAAAACATCTACTTTTATTTCTTCATTTCATGCTCTTCAGTCACATCAAGGGAAAAGCATGCCTCGCCAATGCCCAACTTTCACTTGAGCATTTTTTATCACTATCACTATCATCACCGACAGACCCACACAATCCTCATCATGAGGAGCATGCCATGCCGCATTAACAGCAGACTCTAATTCCAGTCCAGACGTTGTCTGCTGGAGCCGGAGCTTTACTCATTCCTCGTGCGAAAAATATGTAATAGCGACTGAGCGGTGCGGTGATATCTAGATATAAAGGCATATAGGAAAAAGCCGAGAAAATCCATGTTCCATTGTAAATTGTATTATAAATGCTTTAGATTATTTACATACCTTTTATGGTGGTGGTGTGCTGAAGTGATAAGGAAGAAAACGACATGAAATGATACAATTTCACCGAATAAGTATTTATTCTTGGCTGGAATAGGCTACCTTGAAAGCCGTCCCAGTTTATATTTTACATTCGTGCTGCCAAAGTCATCAAGCATACATACATGCATAACTACATAGCTAATGCTTAGTTTCTGAAAATAAATTATTGATTTCTGGATATTTATTCCTCCGCAGGATTTTAGATTGAAATTAAAATATCAAATATATTATTAACTCTTAGCTTTCCGAATTACAAGGGAAAGTATAATTAAGACATAAGTATTCTTATATACCTTCATTTATAAGTTCCCCCTTATGAAAGGAAGACGCATTGCTTTCGTTTCCGGTGAAATTTCTTGTCAAAAAACATTCAGTTTTTTTGGCTGACTGACGACGGTGTGTTCGAGGAAAACTTGATGAGTAGGTGGAAGAGAGTGTGGCCTGTGTCTGCTCTTTTCGGTGTCACGTGTAGCGTGACTAAACAAAACAAGAAAAATTGTTGCTGACTTTAAACGAGCCAATATAAAACTTAAATACATCCTGCTCCATAATGAGACGAGTTAGTAGGAATATGTATAAAAGCACTAAAAATTAATTTACTAGAACTGTCATCATTTGTCAGGAAACACTACGTTCTCTGAGTCCTCATAGTCATTTGTCATGTAGGGATTCAGGAAGGAGCGTTCCTTTAGATCCTATGTATAAGCGTTTTTAATCTAAGCATGGGTTTTTAATCTGACTCTTAATTTGTTTTTAAAGATGCAACGACCACGTACGTCAATGACGAGGAACGAGGAGGTACATGACTGAACATTTTAAGAATCATTTTAATGTTGACTTTAATTGAGTGGATGTAAGTAATTTCTTTCAATTGTTTCAACAGGAAATGATGACAAAAGCGAGGCACGAGGCGATGAATACCAAAGACCCGGTGGAACGGTTAAGACTTTTGTGCTTGGCTAGGGGTTCCACTGGAATCATTGGACTAGGAAGGTATTTACTAACCATCCACCACATATCAATTACTATTATGCTTTTATACGTAAAAGTGTTCATTTTCCACGCGTGAGTGTAACCTTCGTGTGAGTGCTCAGTTCTTGTTTTCCATAGCATATTTCGGCGAATGGACGACGATGGGAACAAGCAGTTGAACTTGGAAGAATTTACAGAAGGAATGAATGTAAGACCAAAGGAATTTCTTGGACGTAAAAGATACATATACATATTATGTAGTATGCAAAT
Organism: Seira ritae; assembly: GCA_027744415.1. Classification (NCBI taxonomy): domain Eukaryota; kingdom Metazoa; phylum Arthropoda; class Collembola; order Entomobryomorpha; family Entomobryidae; genus Seira; species Seira ritae. Next base: position 3,474 of record JAHZNI010002685.1, read on the forward strand.
AGTTTGAGCAAAGTCTCTTCAAATCTAAATTGTTTTGCCCAGGACACGGGAATGAATTTAAACAAGGAAGAAGTTCAGAGCTTGTTCAACACTTTTGATAAAGACGGAAGCGGGCAAGTCAGCATAAATGAATTTCTTCTAACAGTTAGGGTATGAAGTTAAAAACCTTTCGATTTTATTTGATACACAATACCAAGAGTGCTCAGGTTCCCAAGCATTTTTCAAACATCTAACCTACTCCTTCATTGAAACAGCCATTTTACTAAAATAAAAAAACGCTCTTTTTCTCTCGTCATTAGCCTCCATTAAACAACACCAGAAAGAAATTAATTGAACAAGCCTTCCGGAAGCTGGACAGGACTGGAGATGGTGTCGTCACAATGGAGGATTTAAAAACTGTCTACAGTGTCAAGACTAATCCCCGATTCCTTTCGTAAGCTTCTATCATCTATCAACTATCTTTGCTCTCAAAAGATATATCACACTCAATGTTCTTTTATGCTTTGATTTATAAAGGGGAGAAGAGACTGAGGAGCAAATTTTGTCAAGATTCCTTCGAAACTTTGAGGTATGCTTAAACTTTTAAAAATTAGAAAAATAAATGAAACTAACCCAGGACTAAATAAATGGAACCAATGATATTTTGTTTATTCATTTTTTTAAGGAAAATGGAGTTGTAGATGGAAAGGTAATCAGAACTTACAGGAAAACGTTGTCCGCTTCATTACTTTTTGATTTTTTGCTTTTCATAGCTTAACAGTTTCTCGTTTTAAATCATTTTGTATAGGTCACATTCGATGAATTCATGGACTACTACGCAGGAGTCAGCGCATCTATTGATCACGACGCATATTTCGGTAAAGACATAATAATAATGCACTTCCTTTAATATCAGATTTAACCAAAACAGTAAAACTAAAGAATTTGGCTACGTGTTACTTTTTCTGTTGACAGATTTGATGATGCGCAACTCTTGGAAATTGTGAATGGAAGGAGAAAAAGGTTGCCTTCAAATTATAACCAGCCGTTTAATTACCTATTTCAGAATGACTAATGTAAATTCAAATATCAGGTTGATCGTTGATATTTAATTCATTTGATTGCCTGTCTGCATTGATTTCAAATCCTCTAAGTATATATGTACATGTGTTGTATTTAAATGAGTGAAAGCTACAAAATGACAATATGAAGCGCATGGCATACCATTCAACTAATTAAACAAAAGAGATTTAAATACCAAGTAACTCAAACTAAAGCAGACAAGGAGTATCGAAGTGAAATATTTGAATTGAATCGAGTATTGAAAAAAACTCTTATAAAAATTGCCAAAAATTTCACGGGAAAGGAAAAAGTTACTTTTGTTAATATAACTTAATTTTGAAAGATAATTTGCGAAGGCATTTAAAAATTATACTGCCATTACAATGCAATACAACTTCCTTATTTCCTCTTTTGGTTTCAACTGACGACTTTTCAATTCATTGTTAACATTAAAGTTTGTTTGTTGACTGGATCCTAATTAATTTAATTTAAGTATTTGATTTAAAACTGCAAAAATCTTAGGCGTTTTATCCAATTTCAACTAAATGTAAACGTTATCAGAATCTATAAATATGCTTAAGCTGCCTTCCCACACCAATTTTAAGCCTTTGTAAGAACTTTAAGCCTCTTCTACCAACAAAGTCGCCTTTTAGCTCTAAAAATGAAAGAAATAATTATAATAATTGTTACACCTATTTAAACATGCATTGAATTCTAACGCACCAAGTCTTATTTAAGAATCAGGTGTACCCAGGACAGGTAAATTATAATTATGAAATATGTACTGCCAAAAAACTGGATTGAGTAATAAAGAGCTACTTATAGACTTTATAGAGCTTTTTATTTTGAAGAATTAAAATCCTCAGCATGCTATAACCATATAAAGTAATGCACACGTACTATTAAAACAATTAAAGATGTGTAATGGAAATAAAATTATTGTTTAAAGGCAGGTGAAAATGGTGCTTTCATTGTAATAACTATTCATTGTTCTTCAATGTTTGAACCGTTTGAATAAAAATGAACTAACATTTAAAACATTCCAACTCAGTGAATAATCATGAGAAACTCAGTTGACACTATGTACTTCCAAACATATTGAAACAGTGAAAAAATGCTACGATTCATTTTTAAAATCGGGAAGTTTATGGCTTTATTACTCATGCCCAATACCTATGTCAACTTGGGCAGGAGGGCAAGGAAATGAAATGAGGACGAATGATTATTTTCAAGACACTTTATCCATTACATTAAGTGACTTGCACATAATGCATGCCAACAATTAGGGTACTTCAATTGATTTTGATGCATTGTTAACTTCAACAACCCAACCTGGTTATGCATATCGCTAAAAACACACTTAATACAAATTTTCACCCTCATCTTGCAACTCTTTAAACAAGTGGGTATCATTGCAATAAGCAGGGTTGATTTCTGGAGATGATCTCGTTCATCATACTTGATTCAACACTCGACTTGATTTTTTCAAGAGCCCATTGTAATATGTATCCTGATATTATTGGATTGTTTTCCTGTGGTGAGATTGGGTATTCATAACACAATCAAGGAAAAGTAAACAAGAAGAGAATCGTTTTTTTTCTATAAGTTCCACTTCCACAGCCCTGGCTCAGCTAATCAGATTTCTTTTTCGTGGCAGATGGAAATAAAATGTTTGCCCACAAAATCGAATCAAAACTAAAGGGAAAACAGAAGAAACTTGATTCCTCTTATTCCCACATCCCGCAAAAGCCCTGTAGCAAATACAATGCATGCGAGATGAGATGAGACCACGGCATAGCACCTCTGATGATGGAAAAAGCTCCGAAAATCGAGTAAAACCGAAAAGTAAAGAAAACTTTGGGGAAACCATCATTGTTAAAATAAATAGAAAAAAAAAAAGAAATGCGATCCGGGACATGACATGCCGTCGGTCCTTTTCTCTGAATGAGTGAGACTCGAAAGCGTATTATGACGATGATGATGAAGAGGATGACATGATGTTTGCTGTAAATATATCTTTAGAGTGAAGGTGCATTAACTCTTGTGTATACAGAAGAGGAGCGACATGTTTTGCAACTGAACAAAAATTCTGTCAGAAAAAAATAAGTCCTTGCTTTCAGCTCCTATTTGACTTTTTATACTTTCACATGAATGAGGAATACATACGTGAAAACTGATCTATTTGTCTATCGGTCCATGGTCTCGTTTCTAAAATCTAATTCAGTTTGGGATGCACAATAGACGGGACGGGAACTGTTGACTTAAGCTAAAGCTGAATCCCAAATGAGGCGGAAAGAGGAGATGTGATGATGACTCTATTTCTTCAAAAGCATTCCGAAAAGTCGCATCAGATTCAAGAATTAGTTGGCTTTGAGAAGGTGTTGAGACGGTCTGCAGAACCGCTTTGGTCTGGAGAAATTATTATTATCAAAGATTCCTGATTCAATTTTGTTGATTTTATCGATGGAGAAAATCAGAAAGCCCAAGTGCGCTCGGTGTCGTAATCATGGCATGATTTCCTGGCTTAAGGGTCACAAAAGACACTGTCGCTTTCGAATGTGTGCTTGTGCCAAGTGTAACTTGATTGCGGAGCGGCAGCGTGTGATGGCTGCTCAGGTTAGGCCTAATTGTATACCTTTTATTTTAGTATCTCAGGTTGCCCCTTAAAGATAATTTTTCGTTTAAAACTCTCAGGTTGCTTTAAAACGACAGCAGGCTGCAGAAGATGCAGTCGCCTTGGGTCTTCGCACGATTGCGACTGGAACTCAGATTAAGGCTCTACCCCAGGGCCCTATTTTTGGAATGAAAATATCAGAAGCTGAAGGGTCCTCAAAAGCGGATGCGTCTTCGTCTATGAAAAGTGTCGTAGAGAAACCTCCCAGAAAAGCCTCGAATGCAGGGGAACAAAGGCGAGCAACCTCAAGAAATGTACAACCCTCCCCCACTGCAACCCCTGAGGAATCTCACGTTGACTCCACAGTGGAGACAACTTCGTCATCCTCGAGCTCGTCGTTGGAAAAGAAACGAACAATTACGAATCAGTATAGTCGTCATTACCATCATGAAGCTAGAAGGTCTCCACCATCATCCCCGGTTTCATATTCGACCCTTCAGCCACCCCCTCAAACACGTCAAGAGCAAGATCGTGGACCCGGAACGTCCCCGAAGGATATTTTGAGAAAGTTGTTTCCTTCGTACGATGAAAGCCTCTTGGATCATGTACTGTCACAAAACGACCACAACTTGGTCAAAACAATTCAAAAACTTGCACCTCATCATCATCCCCACTCCTCGTCATGCAAGGGTGGTCATCACTCTGGAAAACGGTAGGATTAGCTCTTTTCTTCCAATTCATTTCTTATTGTTAATTTTAAATGTTTTATTTCTTTTTCTTCACGATTAAAACATGAAATTTGATAGTACATCTTCTCAAAAACGGGATAAATCTGTCAGGTGTAGCGGAAACGCCTTGCAGAACTATCTGGCAACTTGGAATCCCTCTCAAACACAGAAACGTCTAAACTCAATCATTCCACCAGAATCAAATCCTGCACAAATCACCTCCACCCTACACCACCAAACAGGACTGAATGCAACCATATCTTCAAAAAGAGTTTCTGCTTTCATAAGGCCAACACAAACTCATCATCACTCGTCTGCTGGTCCAGTCTCGAATTCCCCCTCTACCTTGTTAGGATTTCCAGCGAGGTCGGATGTCCCGTTCCACCCTCTTCTGTCATCGTCCGCTACAACAGGATCAATTCCACCTCCACCAGGTCAACTAGGTCCATTACAGGAATCCTTTAATGCAACTGCTGCAGCCACCGCTCTACCAACAATTTTACCCTATTCCGCTCCGATGTGGGGAAGCTCTAACGTATTTTATCATTTTGCCCTACCCCATCTCCCACCACCACCGCCACATCCCTCACTACCACACCCATCTTCCCTAACTGACCTGTCAAACTCAACAGGATCATCCCCTAGCTGGAGTTCAAGACCTTTCCATTTGTCACCTCCCTCTGGGTGTACTATTTCAGGGTGCCAAGATTGCATGGCAATGACAGGACCTCCGTCCTCTTCGAGGATTTCGTTTCCTGTGGGAAGAATGGAGAGCGGCCGAGTAAGCACTGGCGGAATCACGAGTACTACTACTTCCTCATCATCCCCTGCAATAATGGCAGCATCCCCATCGTCGACCTCGATTTCATCTATTATTTTTCCACCCCATCGCAATCAGGGAAAGGGAGGAAATGATAACGAAAATTCACGAGATGAAAATGATCCAGATTCTCCGACAAGCTTACATGTAGAAAGTAGCAGTAACAGCGTTGATGATGGTGTTGGGGAGAATAAAGATTTGGAAGTGGATTACGATAGGGATGAAGCTGATAGGGGTGAGGATGATGAGATGGATGAAGAAATATGTCCAGAATAAATTTTTAAGTGATACAGATACGTGTATTGTTTCATTGCTGCAAATGAAGATAAAAATAGCTTTTGCCGGAGTATTTAAGCTTGAATTTTCTAGGAGAAAGTGTTCTCGGGGAAAACTAAGCTCTATCGTTTCCCCTCCCTCTTTTTGGACGGCAATATACAATATAATGCAGACTAACGGAGTACGTCCTGTAGTTTAGATCTTTGGAACCTTGATACTCATAAAAATAGTAAAATTCTTATTTCGTTAGAGTTAATCAACATAAGTAAGTAGGTTCTGAAGTCCAGCTCCCCTCACTACATATGTTAACAAATTCTACCGTCAAATCCGAATCGCCTAAATTATAATACATACGCATACGTACGATCTCAAATAAACTGGAATTTGCTTAGTAGTACAAAAACAACGTAAAAGGGACTTATTCTTGAATTAATTTCACAACATTTGCACTGTGTAATTATATTCTCGTGATGAAAATAACGCGACACAAATTACAAGTAGATAACTACTTAAATTCATGAATCCATTATGTTGGCAGTACTATTACATCGTTTCGATTTATTCTTGTCCACGGCTATCATGCTCTCATCTCATAAGCAAACCTCACACTCACACGACTGTGTGTGTGGTGCTTTCGTGGTTTCCATTAGTTGGGTAAATAAACACCTATCAATCATTTTCACTTCCCTGTCGATGCTCAAAATATGAAGCAGTCAAATCTGCAACTGCTCTTTTTGTTTTCCACGGCCAACAATATTACATTTCATTTCTTAGCACGTCGCACACCATACGGGCCATGACTATGACATGACATACTGCTTGAATAACGAGTTCACATGAAATTTTTTAATGCTGCTGTATAGTGCATACAAATGGAAGACATTTAAAACGGAAACATTTCTTAACGCTTTAGCTGCTGCTGTTTCTTTTAATTGAAACGATATTGTTTATGTAAGAAAATGTTGCGCGCACATGTTTGTTTCAAAAATTCAAAGTGAAAAAAATGTATCAGATGCACGGTAAAAATTTTGATTCTGTACCAAAGAAAACTAAAACCGATGAGAAACATTGGTCAAGGGAATAATGTATTGAGCTTTCTTTAAAAGTTTATTTCATAATTCATAACTTTGATGTTGAAACTAATTAAAATATCATTCAGTAATCAGCATTAGATTCTAACTACAATCATTTAATAAATACTGAATACCATTTGCATTCACATAATAATCTATCTAACTAAAGAAACCGTAAATGTTATACATTTGATAAAAACATTCGCGACATTCACTTCATTTAAGTTATGATCAACATAAAATATTTCTGTAAATTCCTTCCACAAAAGTACCTACATGAAATTCACAATAACAAAAGTTTTGCATTATTAGCTCAGTTCCACATGCACAGGTATTGTAATATTATCATAGCACTTTAACAATGACTCTGAAACAATTCAAAAATTAAGGTTTAATCGAGCTCGAGACTTTCAAAAAATGATTTAAAGCCCACGTTAACAAAATTGACCAGGAGCCAGAAATCATGCACTAAAATTCTCAAAGCATCGATTGACCATGATTTCGTACTTACATAAAAATTGACGGTAGCGCTGAAAGGTCTAGCATATCAAATATGATTTGTGACTTGAATTTGAAGGAATCAGAGGGGATGTTGAAAATAGAATTCCAGGATTACAAAAAATAATTGGAATACAAAGTTATAAACGTAGAAATACAAATGTAGTAATAATTCTTACCAGACACGATATTATACTTGAATCATACAAGTTNGTATGGCTTTCTTTGAAAAGACTAGTTTGCGAAAACTCTGTCATTGCGAATCTCTTATTATTAAGGAGGTTGTAAGCGTCCACAAACAAATTAAGGTAAGGAGTCGACAGTCCAGAGAAGTTCACAGTTTACTTATTCTCGAAGAATAATATTGTATGGCTTTCTTTGAAAAGACTAGTTTGCGAAAACTCTGTCATTGCGAATCTCTTATTATTAAGGAGGTTGTAAGCGTCACGTAAATTTGTATAAAAAAGACAAAAACAAAACGATAACGCTACGCAATAAGGTACTATTAACATCGCTCTTTCACTTTATTTCGAAGACATCGAATCAGATCGCCGAAATGTCACATAGGTGTAGAGAAGGCTTCCCAATACACTGCAATTGTAAAAGCAAAGCGTTCAGAATTTTGTTTTTGAAGTAGATGAAAGAAGGCCTGAGTAAATTTTTAATATATTGTATCGCCTGCAATGCAAGGTAAATTAAAAAGATTACTTAATTATCGAAAAGCAAAACCCTTGATTCTTTTCATTAGACTAACCTTGTCTATTTCTCCATTCATGTGGGCAAAAACCAGTGCAGGGAAAACCATAAAGAGTGCATTGTAAAACATTAGACCATACTTGCCAAAGTCCTTTGACTCTAACTTCTTCTTAATAAAGACGCCATTGGCTGCAGTAAACAGGTTGTTTAAAGTGACCAACGTATACCCTTCTCCGCTGAAAGCTAGATCGTTGCTAAACATAAATACAAAAGATACTAAGTTAACTAACGGTATTACCAACAACCTTTACAAAATTTATCAAACACTTTCCCTTTACGCTTCATTCCTAAAATAGCACTAAATTACAATGCAAAACAGCTTTTGAGGCATACCTGGATGCTATGATGGCACCAGCGATCATCGTATATACTGATATTTGCACTGGAATGGACGGTCGTACTCTAAACGTAAATTATTACATTGACACATCACTTGTCATTCAACGATTAAGACTAACTGTAAGGAAGAATAGAATACAACGCACCCTAGAATGAAGAATTCGGCGATCATAGTCATCAAAATTGAAAATCTACGAAGAGCGGTGAACATTGGTAAACTGAGAGTTTTTGTTCCACCAAGACCCGTCATTGCATTGCCAATAAATAGAAGTGGCAGCGGAAAAATCTGCAACAAAAATGTCAAAGCCAAAACTAGTAAAACTTTTAATTTCAAAACATCAAAGGTTCAAAATTAAATATATGAATTTCTGTAACCTTCCGAAAAGAATCTCTTCCCAGAGGAGGATAGGAAATAAGGCGAAACTGTTTCGCAATAAACAGAACAACAATAGTGGTACATATTTGACCAATAGCAAGGAATTGGAAAGAAGGAAATCTAATAAGAAAAAAGATTACTTTGTCAATCAATCATTCAGTATTGAAATAAAAAATTTTAATTCGATTTAAATCAACGATTACGATTAGTCACGTACTTATAGCTCGTCAGTACAATCTTGTTCACGACCGTGATCAAGAAAGACGCGACGGCATAAAACAGAGCAGTAACAAGTTTCATTATGTAAATTGCACGAGCATCTCTCGCATTTTGCTCCGTTTTGCTGAGGTTATCACTGGAGGAGAAATTAATAATGCTGCTACTACTGCCACAATCACTTTTGTCATGATGATTGATAGATGCAGAGGTAAAATGATTGAAATGATGGTGATGATGAGATTTGCCGTTCGTATTATTCCGATTCTCAGAAGACAAATCGTTCAGGTCACCATTAGTTGCGGGAAGGAAAGGTTGCTTCTCTTCAATATCCACGACATGAGGCATTTGGTTCTCGGAACTGAAGGATTCTTGGAACCAGCAAGACTAGCACTAACCTTATAATAAAACAATACAATGAAGCAGTTATTTTCAAAACTAAATTCAGTCGCTCCTTTTAAGGCGTACCAAGTGTTGTGCAAGAGAATAAGTTGCAACAGGGAAAATCTAGAAGGTTACAAGAATTGCTTCCCGTAAAGCTATTAAGTTGATTAGTTAAAGTGAGCCCGAGCCGTCAACCTGTTACACATATTAACAAAAAATAAAAATTGGTTGGAATTCAAATTGTAATTTAGTAAACATTTTATCGAATATCTACCTGCTTTAACTGTCGCGTAATTAAATTAAATCGTATAGCAGCAATCTGATTAAGCCGGAAAGGTGTAGAATGATGTACTAGTAAATCGTGTTGCATTTTTCATCATTTACACCGAATGAATCGCTGCAACCGTATGCTCAACAACATCAATCCCTTTTCCAGTCAGCATCAGAATATTCTAGTTGTGATCCTGTATCAACAAAAACATTAAAACTTTATCAAAAATGTCTTATCTTTAAATGATCCAACATAATAAGCTAGCGGCATGGCATTTGTGGCTCTATGGAATGGAGCTGGATTACAAAATGGATTGGCTACAGTTTCAGGTTCAACAACAAACTGAATTCATAAATCACTGCTCACATTAAATAATGCCAACAGATATCATTGACAAAAAAGGCTTGATTTTTACACACATCATCACATATTCCAAAAAAATATTCACCATCTAAAGAAGCATTTAAAAGTCCAATTAAGTTAGTACTAAGTTAGTAAGTAGTAACTAAATCGCATGCCAGATTAAATGCAGATATGATGATATAAGCATAATAAATCTCATTGAAATAAATCCACTCTGACTTGACTCTGTGCAACTAGGAACCACAAAACACAACTTACCATTGTCATGATTTTAAATAGAGCATCTGAATCAACAAACGTGAATCAATCAGGAACCATATTTTAGGGTTCCACTCCACGACGATATTTAACCTATCATTCCTCCCAGATTCTAATTATAATTCAGTCACTGACACACAGGCAGCACTACAGCATAATATGTAATTAATAACTGTACAGTGACTGATACAGCGACAGTTTGGTTAATTTAAGCTATAATTATTTTAACACAAGAGAGCTGCATTAATTAAGTCAGAAAACAAAACAGCAAAACTCAACACAACGTCAATCATAAACCATTTCAGCAAAGTTGTGTATTCTTTACCGGAAGATAATCAATTCAGAGCGGCACAATGACAATGATAGTGATATTTCTCAAGGAAATAGGAACACTATTAAAAACTCAATTATTATGGAAGGTTTGCAAAGTGCATACATATTTATTTACTGGTTGTGCTAACTGTTACAACCTTCACAAGAAGTTAAGTACACTTAAGTTAAAGTTGCACCTTAATAATGAATAGTTTCAAGTTTTTACGCATTTGAAACCGAAACATTGTCCAGCAGCTGCTAATAAAATCTAAAAACTCTACAAAGCACGGCTGACAACATGCATTTTAGGGAAGAGTTCTAAAAAGCTAAAGCCAGCCAGCCGTGCCACACGTATCCAAATCCAATTCAAAAGGATATTTTTGTTCCACAAAAAAAGCCTTTTACTTTTTCAGATTTCAGAGAGTTCCTTTTTACATGCAACATAACATACTCATACGGCAGATTACTTAGGCACAGACGAAGCAAGCAAACGAAATTATGTAAAAGCAAACGGAGCAATATGGATTTTGTTAGCTTTTGCTTTGCTTGGGAGTTATGCTTAGCTGCTTTGCTTTTAGTTATGTAGTAGCAAACATGACTGATAATTCCATAAAAATATTTTTAAATGTATTAAACATTAATGAGCAAAGCTGCTCATGTTCTAGTGTGAATAAATATGAAAACGTGATAAGCGTTTGCGTCTCAAGGTCACGATTTTTCTTTCAATAAAAATCCCAAACAAAATAAATCTATCCGGTATGCCACGACACAACACAACATTAAAGTTTTGTAGTTGCAACAGTAATTTTTAAAAATCCCCCTCTGCTGCCCTTATTACTGCAAAAGAACTATAATATACATAAAATAGCTTTGCGAAATTCTAAATGTGGCAAGATAATTATTAATCCTTATATTTTTCCCCGGAATAAATCTGTGGAAAAAATCTTTTGCTCACCTATTTGCTCCTTGATTGATTTCTGTTAATGGCGGGAATGGACTTTCCAGATTATGGAATTGAATAATTTAAAATGTTATTGCACAAAACTTTTACTTAACTTGGAAAACACACTGATTAAAATGCACGTGTTTCTACCTTCAACTGATGAATTATTAAAACGAGCACTGAGGAGGAAGAAACGATGAATCACATTTTTCATTTTTTTCTCTTGCGTCACGTCATCAAAAAATCACATGTGTTCAGTTCAGTCAATAAGCTATGCATGTATGCACTATTTTTATGTACACATCTTGCGTTTTTAAATCTAGCCAACAGGTACGTAATAATTAGATTTTTTTACTCCTTTCTAAGCCATCGAATGGGTAGGTAGGTAGTCTAAAATCATAGCGTTGCAACAATACAATGTACATAAGACGATGATGTTTTTTAGTCATTAAGAAAATGCATGGCTTAAAGGCTCAAGTAAAGAGATACTTTTTGTCCATTCTTCCATGACTCGCACATATAATAGAGGCGATATAACAACCACAAAAAAATTCACAAAGACAAGTCCTCAATCTTGCAAGGAGATTGGCCAGGTAAGAATTGAGAAGCCGTTCTATCCATCATCAAAAAAATACATGAACCTAAACTGAAATCTTGTGTTTGTGGTGTGGTGAGGGAACAATGAACATTGAATGTTTTTCTTTCATAGAGCAGGTTTTATACAGAAACAATCATTTTTTACTCTTACTTTCATGTCATGTTATGTTCTCGCTTTTTTAAGAGATGATGTGATTGCGATTGGATTCGATTTCGATTGTGATGATTCTTTCGAAGACACAAAAAAATTCACATTTTTTTCATTTTTGCGTATTATGTCTTTGACTTAGAATGTCTCTGTACACGAAAGACCTTTTTTGTGGTTCCTTTCGTTCTTTCAGTTGATTTCGTCAAAAGCTAAAAAGTGAATTCTAGAGTTTTTTAGTCCTGCATCATGCCTAAATTTGGTATGCTGATGATCTCTACGATTCCCGATTTACGACCTTTTTTTTGAATTCCACAACGAAAAAAGTTTGCATCGAACGATAATGACAATCAGCAAGTTTGTCATTTTATACTCAATGAGTTATACGCCACCATATTTATGGGATTTTCATTGTTGTTTAGAAGCGAAAATATTGAAACGTTGCAATTTTGTGACATATGGAATGAAATAATTTTATTTCCTTGAGAAAGTCATACGCTATGAATATGTTGCTATGATCACGTCGCAGACTCTGAAAGTTTATCATCCAGATTAAGACCACGACTGATTACGCATCATTAAATAACAATTTAATAAATTGTTCATGATCCCAGAGTTTGTCCTGCTCTAGTAATATAATTTTGTAGTTCTTGCTCTTGCACCTGTATTTAAACTCTGTTTCCCTCGATGGTTGCACATGGATGTACAATACTATAATTTGCAAAATGCTCATTGTTAACCACTAGCTCTACAAAGACAATTACGTACAGTACGAAATAATTTTCTTGGTCTAAATTATATCAGCCTTAACCCTGGTGCTAGTAGCTCCCTACTATTATTATAAACAGTCATTAAACGGCTGAAGGGGAAGGGGCAACGTGTGTATATTGTATATAGTGTGCGCTATCTGCCTAAGTGTGCAGATTTATTTACATTATTACATTTTATTTTATGACGTTTGTTATGCATCGATTTTGTTTCTACTTCAATCGGTTTTGCTATAAATTGCACAATACCATAAATGCTTATCGCTATCATCATCTTGCATCTAGCATCACAACTACCACCTTCATCATCTCTCCAATTTTACTTTTGACCGGCTTTAATAAATTTATTCAGAAGAACGGTGATACCTCTATCTACATTGCCTTTGTCAATGCCTGATGCGCAGGTATATGAACCTCAGTCATACCTTACATTACTTCAATCAAGATGAATGAATGAAAGTGATCAAAATAAAATTCACGACTGACTCATGAAAAACTCGTTTTACCCTGGTTTCAAAATTTCTTTGGATTCAAATTGGAATTTTCCTAGACATTCGTATCCAAACAGTA
>JAHZNI010002686.1:0-57978 GCA_027744415.1 Seira ritae
AAAAAATGTTTTCAGCCTTTTCTTTTGATCAAAAAGAAGAAGACGACACGATGCGATGCGATACACAGAGGGAGGAATTGTTTGTATTGAATTGGTGAATCATGGTGATGTTGGTTAAGCCTAAGATAAAAATGCGACAATGAGCTGCGCTGAATTCATGCAGCTTTTCTCATCATCATCATTTTCTCTCAAGGAGATGTTTTGCAACAACGGAGGAAAAGAAAAACTACAAAGATTTTCGAATGAAATGAAAAGCAGTCCGAGTTCCAGGTTTATGGTGAAGAAAAAAAGAAGGAAAAAGTCACGGCTGCTATTGCTGTTATAATAGGAAATACTCAGAAATTTTTATTCTGTGTCAGTCTCATCGTCTTCTTTCCTCCTCCTGCTATACTATTCATAAATGTATATGTATGTATATGTGTGTATGTGCATATCTGAAGTGAACTAGTGAGCGTAGTTTTTGAAGACTTATGCACTTTTTTCTCCTTTCCCTCTTCAAATGGAAAAAGAAAAGACACGATGGTTAAGTGGAAGTGAAGCAAAGAATGGTTCTAGCAGATTTCCCGATCTGAGAATGATAAATGCTCCAGCCACAGCCTCTCCCGCTCAATCGACCAATAACTACTTAACTTCCTATGAAATATATATATCATTCTTTCTTTAAAAACTCATTCTTTCCCTATTGTTATAAAGAAAGATCTAAAGAATTTTTCAATAACCTGTCGTTTTGAGCGAACCAAACCGAAATTTGGATTTGTCCAGTTGAACAACTTTAAATAAATAAATACCGAAGTAAGTAGGTAGTAAACGTTCGAAAAGTCTCTTTGAAGCATAATTTTTATGGGAAGTCATTGATTGTCTGATCAGTAGGTAAGCAATGACCAGTTAAGAAGGTTGCATTCGAATGTGAAAAAATGGCTATTGCAGAGTTATATCGGTAGCTCAATAATTTGCATTGACATTTCAGAATATAATGATGCGGATAGACAAGGGGGAAGCAGGAAATACCTAAATAAATTTTTTCTTGCTATGAATATTGCTACGAAAATAAAGTAGGAACCTAAATTACTTTTGTACGCTCGTATTCAATTAAGAAAATCAAATACACATTACGCTTGCCTGAAAGAGCTATACAAATCTATTTTTACCACTGCCATTAAATACAATTCTTCTGCTTAATCCTGATGACTTCTAGAAGCCTACTACTCCGTTTGCCAGCCAATACCATTCTATCCTCCTACGCACTGTAGACTTTCTCCAGACTTTTCCACCCACCCCTCCTCCTTACCATCACACAGCATTATGCTCAGCACAAAGTAAAAGTTCAATCTAATTACCCAAAGCATACTGAAATAAGTAATTCCCACTTTTGACAAAATTGAAAGAAGCCAAATAAGTTTTTAGAAACAATCACTAATTTCATGCCTGAATGGTATAGTATGTAAGTACTCCTCCAATTTTCATTAAAAGTTAAAGAAGACGAAACCCCTGCTCTGACTCAATAATGAAAAAAGAAGCCAACAAAAAACTTGAATCCAAATCCACACTCAAAAGAGGGAAAAGCACCTGTCAGCCACCAAACCGAAAAAAATGTGACAAGTTCGTCTCATCGGATATTTTAAACTCCTCGAAAGCCTATTTATTTCCTCGTGCAAAACTGCAAAACATGCTTAGTGTCAGCGAGTCAGCTCCTTTCTCTTTTTTTCTCACATGCATGATATAACAACATCCTAATAAAGTTGGTGGTGCTACTCTTCTGGCAGCACTTTACTGGGGCAAAAGGAGGACAAGGCCTAGCATTTTAGTGAAAGGAGAAAGGGAAAGGAAATAACGGCCAAAGAGAAAATCAATGGTGCTTCATGAAACCTTACCCATCTTTTCTCTTCTGAGATAGTACTTACGCGTACTTAAAGACAAGGAATCAAAAATCGAAATGATTCTGCAGTACAAAAAAAAAGATTTAACATTTTTTGTTCTGCCACCAACCACTGCATCTCGTAATCTGAAACATATTAGTTCTCATATTATTATTATTTCGGCACCGTTTTAAAGGTCGCCGAGATTCCATTAGATTCTGCAGTACAAAAAAAGATTTAACATTTTTTGTTCTGCCACCAACCACTGCATCTCGTAATCTGAAACATATTAGTTCTCATATTATTATTATTTCGGCACCGTTTTAAAGGTCGCCGAGATTCCATTACTTGTAGAATCCGAATCACTTACTGCTTACATAATATTTTTTCTAGAGAAAAAAAGTCCTGACAAAGGTATACTCATAAAGTAACTCTATGTATGTAGGAGTAGGGGAATAATAGAAAACGGTTGCATTGCATTGTATATAAAGTTTAAAAACTCCTTATTTTCCAGAAACTGAGACGATGGTAGCAGTAGCGGTAGAAGTGGTAAACATATCACATCTATATCGGTGGTGGCAGTGGCATGGCAGGCAGGACGAGAAGTATTTTCCCGGTACAAGCTTTTCAACTAAAATTTCCCCTATCTCGCCTTTACCTAATACATAAAACGTCCTCTTTTTTCCAAGTTTCACCATCATCCACTCTACTCTACTAGAAAGGAATGGAAAAAGAAAACTAGAGCCAGAAAGAAGACCAAGAAGAGAGAAAACTTGCTCTAGTATTTCCTCGTAAAAAATGTGCAGGAAAAAGTGGCGTTGCTGATGACGACGACGATGCCGATGCTTTTTGCTCAAAGAGTTAAGGCTGTAGCTATGACTATATGGCTGTATGGTAAAACGCTCTCTTTATTGCTTCGAAGCTGGGGCGCTTTTTAACTGATACTATTACAACATCTACAGCTGGCGTTTCTTTGCCGCTCTCTTTTTTTTTCTCTCACTCTGTTGATGTTTCCAATTGCATTTACTACTACCACTACATACTTGATACTTACTGATTTTGTTTTCACGGAAATATTGTAGTTAGCAGGAGTGAAAACAGAAGAAAACCGAAAACCAAGTAAAATTCATAAAAACACACAAGCATGCACATTTCGAGCTAAAGAAATGAAATGAGGAAGAGGAGAAAACTACGCGTCAAAAAGACTACAGCTCACGATCACGATGGCAATGCAGTGCAACGCAACGCAATCGCTACATGAATCGAATGCACTATTTCCTCCAATTCCCTCCTAAATAAGAAGCTAGCTTCTACTTATTTCCTCAAGTGCCTTTACCTACTCACTACAACACAAGGAAGAAGAAGAGAGCTGAAGAGGAAGGATAAGTTTAAGGAAAATAAGAAGCATCCCCTAGTTGCACTTTGATTCCCCCTTCGAAACCAATATAGAAAGTAAGTAAAGCCGAGAAAATTGTAGCGGAAGCAGAAGAAAAGAATAGGTTTGTATTTGTTGTAAAAAAGAGAAAGTCATAGTTATAGCGAGGGAAAGTGTTGTGTACAATCCGAATACGACTAGTCGAAAAGCTTCATCAAATCATGCTCCTTCAGTAATCTCATATATGCTATGCTGCTACATATTACATAAATATATTGGATACTGTTTGCCTGGCCTGATCCTTTCAAACTTTTCCTTGTTTTCCTTTTAAATGAAAAGGAATCACTTAATTTGTAATTCTGATTGAGAGGATAAATATATATGTAGGCAAAAGCAACTTTATGCTTCGGGATGACTGAACAACAACATACACCAACAATTTGATGCTATATATTTCTTTAAGAATTGATCGATTTTCAAGGAAATGATAACTGAAAATGTAAGGAGGAGTTTTTATGTATGTATTGATCCCTCCTCAACGCTGTCCAGAACTGTCTATCTGAAGGAATTATGAAACGTTTATGGATACTTGCAAGTCCCGACCGACCAGCTCTCACTCATACAAATATAGTACATGGGGAGGGGAAAGCTTTGTGTGCTTTTAAGTACTTCAAAGATGAAATCAGTGTGCCATGCCAGAAGAGTCAGGCCAAGACCAAGACCAGATCAACAGATTCGATCGGTGCCGTGGTATGGTATGGCAAGGCTGTAAATCTTTTCTCCATTCGCTCCATTCATTCCATGCACATTTATAAGATGGCCCATTAGAACGTATCAAAGTGAGTAATAACTGCTATTAGTATTGCAATAAATAAATCATCATACGCAACACCGAAAGCTAAAGCAATAGAAGTTATAAGAGCATCATCATTATAATGCGATACGATACATGCTTTAATGCTCGGAAAGAACTCAAAGATGCCACGGAGTTTCAATTTCAATAGAATTTTTCCTTAAGTCATTACATACTTCGAAGAGAAAAAAGTAGCGGAGAGGAGGAAGTGACTTTAATTTTCTTGTCAAAGAATTAAACTAGAAACAACTTTTCCTACATAGTTCAAGTGCAGGAAGGAAGAAATGTATTATTGAATAAAAAAACAAAACTGAGCTAAGAGTTTATCCAAACTTAAATTGAAAAGGGAAGACAACTGTAACAACATTTTCTCTAGCAAAAACTGAAGAGATCAGCGGCTACATGTAACATGTAACACATTTTTAAGGAGGAAATTAGGTTAGCACCAGAATTTATTAAATAAGTAGGTATGCTTGCTTTCCCTACTACTTAACTTAATGCTGCCACGCGCCAATTTCATCTCAAATTAAAAGGAGGACTTTATTTCGAACAATTATTATGTAATTTGAAACGTATTTTTTACTTGACTTAAAACATGACATGAGCACACGTTTCAAGTTTCCAGGATGAGGATGAAGGATCTTTCAAGGTTCCAAGAATATAGCTGTAATGTAGTGTGTAAGTATTTTAACGTTTCTGCTTTCCAAAAAAAATTGTTCATAACTTCCTAAAGTTGTTTTTCCTTTTCCCAGAAAGCTCATCTGCCCTATTTAAGATTTTTTACGAACGTGAAAGGAAGTTGGCAAAGCCAAAAGGCTCAAAGCATCATACTTAATATGTAGTGTATCTTACTGCCTTAAAGAAAGTTTCTTTTTTCCTCCACACCAACTTCCTCCTCTTCCACTGTCTCCCATCGTTATCGTTATACAACCAACCCAACCTACTCCTTTTTTTAAAGAAGCAGCTTTTGGAAGAAGGAAGACGATAAGTATGTATTTTTTTCTATTTATGTACGAGGAAAAGCGCGACGGGAAGGAGGACAGCTAGCGTACCTGGTACTTAATTGTGTGTCAAAGTGAATGATTCCTTCCCACCTTTTACACCTACCAACACATTTCCCTTTTAAAAACATCGCACCGATCTTTAGGCTTTGGGATTGTTTGAAGTGACTTTAACAAACCAATTTCCATATTGAGGTCTGCGTGGAACTATTACATCATTAATCACGCGATCCTATCGTATCATTCATTCCTCAACTACGCAAAGCTATCATAATCACCTAGAACAACATTCGATCAGCTTTCATTTTGATTCACAATTCGCAATCGCATCTGCCAAATAGATATCTGCTCCAGCAAGGATGCTTATCGCATCGCCTCCGTAATCCGATTACGAAAACAGTATTCATTCCGATTTCCCTATAATGCACCATTCACATAGATTTAAATGCCAATTAGCTTTTACTTAACTCTGAAAAAAGCCTAACCAACCTACTACTATAACCTATCTACATAACCTATTTACTAATTAGCAAAACCCGAAACCTTTCTCCGCGAATTCATTCTATTTTTTTTCTTAATAAATTTCTCCTCAAATACACCATGAAAAAAAAATATATCAACGGTCTCGGTCTCCTCTTTCTCTCTGTGTATCACTGCAGGGAGCGCAATCTGTGCCCTTATCGTAATAGCTTTGCTCATTGCTCTTGTCACCCTGTCTGAAATGATGTGAGATAAGGACTCAACTCTTCTTTTCTCAAAGAGAGGAGGAGAACGTGCAAGCAGATGCTCCACATAGAAACTGTGCAACACATTAATAATCTTACCACCTTTATTCGAAGCACGCCTGCAGACCATAAAAACATTAGAGGAAAGAGGAAACATGCATCATCTCTTGTAAAAAAAAGTTTTTTTCTTCTCTTTTTTCTTTTCCTTGTTTACTTGTTTGTAAGTTTGATCATTAATATTTTTAAAAGGAAATCAAAACATTTCTTTGGACAGGAAAATAGAAAGATTTTTTTCTCTCTTTTCTTTGTCTTTCTTTTGGCCACCACACCACCACCACTTGTTTTAAAACTATATATTTATTATGAAGTACTTAATTGTAGGAGGAGGAAAAACTGGAGCATTCTTTAGTAGCGGCGATGCAAGCAATGCTATATTTGTCCTCATACAAAAACATAATGAATTAGGGAAAAGCTACTAAATGAGAAGCATTTAAAGGAGAAAATAAGAACTTGTACTATAATGGAGACACTACGAGAGGGAGTTTAACTTACTGGCATTTTTTGTGATATGAATAGAGTTAATATGATGATGATGACTCCACAGAGTTTTTTTGTACTCCTGGAGTAAAGTTGTAGTAGACGTAGTTGTAGTAGTAGAGCCAGTGGTTTGGAGGAAGAGAATAAACCTTTATAAAAGGCTCATTTATATGGAATGGATTCATTCCTTTATTATTATTGCGGACTATGTTTCGGGGAAAGAGAGAGGAGAAATAAGTTTATGAATTGAATGCAATGCATGTCGCAACCGTTTCCTCTCAAATTATAACTCAGACCTTAATTTATTTAATTTATTGGAGCTTGATCAAGTTGCAAAAAAATCTTCTGAGACTTTTTAAAAGCATTCGCTAGTAAAGTTTCAGTTTATGGGTTTTTATTAAGGAACATGGTTCAATTAGAGAAGGTATACGTTATATAAATACAAGGCTTTGGTTTACTGTTGCTGCATATAAAGTTTTTTTGTTCTGTTTCACTCACTCACTCATTCTTCCCTTCTTTTTCTGTTTGAACGAACTGACTGAAGTATTTTTTTTGTACTGAGCTGAGGAGAGAGAGAGAAGCTCACTCAAAATGTAGGTATTCTCTCTGGCAGGAGAAGACTTTGATAAAAAGATATTAGACGTTTCTGTGTGACGAACCTTGCTTGTGTAAGTCTAATATGCGATGCCTGGCCAGAGCTAAAGAGAGAGTGAGTTTGTGTATGTGTATGAGTGTAAGTGTAGGACGATGAGGAAAATATGAGGAGGGGAGTATATGAGTATCGTGGAAACGAGAATATTTCTCTTCTTGGTTGAAGTTGAAGCTAGAGAAAAAAAGAGAGAACCTCTAGGGAACTACAGACACCACACCACCGTGTAATGTTTCTTTTCCCCAAATGTTTCACTTTTTATCACATGTGAGCTCCTAGAACAACCCCAAAAGACAAAGAAAGAGAGAGAGAAGTCATCATAAGATATAGAGATGTAAGTAAGTAAAGTAAGTAGTAGGTATTCAAGAGAGAAAAAAGGCAAAAGTTTGTCAAGGAAGACAAAAAAGAAGTGATCTAGAGATTATAGGGAAAATTAATAACATGAACATGAACAGTTGAAATGGAGAAAGGGAGTTGAGGTCAAAAGGGAGAAATTAGCATGCATTAAATGCTAATTAAATTAGAAGAACAAAAAATATTATAGATGAAAGATGTCAAGAGAGAACTTTACATGATTTAATGAAATAATCTGGTTTTAAGTAAACAAAAGAGAAACAATAAATCTGGAGCCAGACCAGAACAAAACTCTGGAAGGAAGAAAGGGATTAGGACACGACAAGGATTGAAATGCAAATGTACACAGGGAAATGATTCATGAAGAACAATGAATGAACATGAAAAAGGTTTTCAATTCGGAGATGGTAAAGTACAAAAGACATTTAAACGAGGGAATCATATGCATGAAAAACAGGAAGTGAGACAAGAAGGTGGTGCGATTAGATAAACCCATTAATATATGCTCGCGGTAATTTTTTTTCATGCTTTTGCGTGTAAAAGAACTTGGGGAAAAATTTTTGAGCTAAAAGGATTTTTCCTTCTGCCTTGGAAAAATATAAACAGCTAATGTGTATAACAGCAAATAACTATGCATATGTATGTATGTACATGAGTAGCATGCTACAAGAGGGAAAAAAAGTTTGGTACATTGCAATCGCTTACTCACTTTCCCTTCCGCGATTATATTACATTATGGCAAAACTGGAAAAGTAAAAACGACAAAGCAGATAGCGCCCAATTTTTGTTGCTCTCTCTCTTTCGCTCAAGTGAAGCAAGAAAAAGTGGAACAAGCAAAAAAAGCAAGACCGAAGAACGAAATGTTTTCTGCACAGTAAAAAGTGGCGACTCATTGCCATTTGCTATTGCAATGCTTGGTTTGGTTCTTTTCTTGAGGAAAAAGTAAAAAGGAGTGTGTTCTCCATGCAGAAATACATAAACTGTGAGATTATACGGAGGAATTGGATGTTAAAAGGAGACAGGAAAAACTGTTGTTTTTGCTCGGCTAAAAAAAGAGGCAGAGAGCAACATGGAAAAAATTGACTTTTTTGGTTGTATAACTAAATCACAATTCAACAAGAGCCTAGCGAAGCCATTAAGAAGAAAGCTTCTCTCTGTGTCTTTCTATTCCTTTTTTTATTTCTTTTGGGGGAGAAAGCAATTGTTTGAGTGAGAGGACTCCTCCGTTAGTATCTATTTTCTTCAAGGGCTTCATGTTTTCTCTTCTATTCTCTCAATTACAAAAGATGAGATGAGAACTGAAGAAAGGAAAAAACTGAATATTATGAAGGAGAGAGTTTAGTGTAGACTTACCTCCAGGTTTATATTGAATCCCGTCGTTGAAACAGAGATACTTGCAGTACGCGCCCTCGTCGTCCTTCCAAACTCGACCTTTGACAGGCTCCTTCTTGCCTGCGACGGGAATCAAAACTTCTTCAAACTCATCAGTCTCTAAGGCTTGAGTTTTAGGAGCTGTCGACGACGACGAGTTCTCCGTTGTTCCTTCACAGTCACTAGAGTTTGTTCCGGTTAAATTCTTGGAAAAGTGTGGAGACGATGAGTCAGTATTAGTGTTCCCATTTGTCTCCTCTTTTGAACTTGGATTGGAACTACTGGAGCTGCCACCATTACTACTATTACTACCACTAGCACTTGTACTATTGCTGCTGCTGCTACTACTACTGTTGTTGAACAAGTTCCCACCAACTTTGTCCACTTGATGATGGGAACGAGAAGAGTCTTTTGAATCACTTGAGGAATTATCACTGTTTTGAGGAAAGAATGACTTATTGTCATCCCTTGTATTCCCAGATAACGTAGGTGTTGTCAACGAGCTCCCCGAACGGCTTGTTGACGACGATGATGATGATGACTGGCCAGAAGATGAGGATCCACTGTTATTGTTAGCGTGTCGACTTGCATAACTACTGCCAAAGTGACTACTGTCATTACCACTATTGTTCTGCTGGTTCTGGTGCTTCGTATTTTGCCGGGATGAGGAATTTAGATTGCTATTATTATTGTTATTACCCACTGCTGAGCTTGCACTACTTGTACTACTACTATTCTTTTGTCGATTTGACAAACCGGATGCACCACTAGCACTTCCGCTTTGACTCAAGTTGAGTATATTGGAAGATGCTAGGGAACTGGTTGACTTGAAACTTTTTACACTGCTTGGCCCATCCTTGGAATCTTTTCCACTTGAATTGTTTCCTCTTTTCTGGCCGATTTCTCCATTCGCCGCAGAGTTGGACACTGATAGGGAGGAGGAAGAAAATGGCTTTGAATCCCTACCTCGCTTTCCTCCACCACCGCCACTGGAGGATGATGATTTCACGTTTGGTGAAGTGGGAAAGGCATTATCCGATTTTCCATAATTATTTCCTGAAGCAGTTGAGGAGGATGAATTGCTCGTTTTTTGTTGTAATCTTCCTTGCAAATTTTGCCGGATATTTGTAGTACTCCCACTTGCACTCGGGTCTGCTCCATTCCGACTAGAGGAGCCGCTTCCGGTGGCTGAATTATGATTGCCATTTTCATTGCTGCTGCTACCGTAACTCTTTTCCTCGGAAGAGCCGGTCGACTCTGTGATCATGCTGAACCCTTAATTTTTCGGTTTATTTTTATCTGGATGATATACCTCAGCCAGACTACTATTGTCTACCACACTTGTTCTCACGCATTATTTGCACAGTTCCTCAAATCACCTGAAAGACAAAAAAAACAAGAGAATGCTTAAAATTCGTTTTTTATCACAGCCTCTAGAAGCACACGCGGAATACTTTAGCCGAAAAGCTAGCAATAAAAGCTATTATAATCATTCTGCATTATATATCATTTCTATGAACCTACAAAAGGAAAGTATATTCCCTTTAATTTATTTCCAAGAAAGGGAGAGAGATGATTCTTCCACGTACCCATTTACCCGTTCCAATGAACTTTCAATCTCTTACAAGACTTGTTGGAAGTTAAACGTCTTTATTCTTCCAACACCATCATGAATTCCGTTTTTTTGCCATATCAAAAAATCAAAGACGTCGGCAACACAAATGAACGGTTTTCACATGACATTTGCAAAGAAAGTGATTCTGATTGTGAGGAGCTATTACAGTTGTATGCGATGGAATTATATTGTTTTCCACGAAACGCTGAATCAATCAGACAGACAGCAGTAAAAGTTTTTATAAATATCCAAAGGCCAAATACCTATTAAACCACAATGGACTTTTCCTATGCCACAGATAAATACTTAATTCCACAAAGTCAACTCTAGAATAATCTAGTTTTTCCAAAGCCATTTTCCATTTCCTGTACAAAACACTGCCTTCTTATTTCATTAGCTGAACAAGGGAAAAGGGGAAATTAATCTGCCTCTTCCAATTAAGTCATCAACACCTTAACAAGACCTTACTTAACCCAACAGAGCTGAGCATGAAGCCCATGAAGAAGAAAAAACAGGATTGATATGATTATCAATAATTACATTTTTTAATTAAGCTGCATAACATTCATGAATGCAAACGAATGTGCCAAAGTATTCTAGCTTGAAACGAGTAAAACCCACGAAAGTATAAAAAGAAGATGATGATAGTGATACAGTATCTCATTTTTTATGAAGAATGTATCGATGAAATACCTGCTGCATAATATTATATCAACTATCAACTCCGGTCTGGATTATATATGTATAAAAAAAATCCTCAGTAGATAAAAAAGCACCGTCGCTCGTAATCGTCTCCTGCTGAGAATTTTTAACCTTTAAGGCAGGTGCAGTTTAATAATAAAAATATAGCTACATTACATAATACTTCTTAGTCGGTAGACTGTCTTCTAGAGAGTTGAGTCTTAAGCATAGGCAATACCTATGCAATGCACTTAGGTATATATTATCTTATGTAGCAACATGTTTCTCTTTCTTCCTCCTGACGAAGAGAAAGAAATGCACAGCTCAGCAATCAGTTTCTTCAACAACAAAAATGATACATGCTTATAATATACTTAATATAGTTACTATTACATAATACTTTTTTCTTAAAAAGTAGGAAAATGCAGACCGATATTTAAGCCTAAAAAGCTTCCTATTTTTGCAGGTATATTTTTCTATTTAAAAAAAGGAAGATAGCACACAACTACAACAGCGGCAGCAGCAGAGTTGGATGTTGGACATGAATAAAAAGACTCAAAGTTTCAGAGTGGTTCGCGTTCGCTCCTTTTTCCTTCTCTGTTTTCGAGACTCATTCACTCTTTTCAGGAGAAAAAGAGGAGAACCAGCACTTACTACTACTACATGGGGAGAAGATAACAGGAAAACTTTTGGCATCATCTGCAGATAGCACCAGAGAAGAAAAAAAGAGATCGACACTGCACACTGTGGTATCCTATTCTATTGATGTTGGCACGACCAACCACACAAGCATATCTATTTTTCTGCAAATTACCTGCTTTCTTCACACAATGTATTTTTTGGCTGAAGGAGAAGAAAAAAATGCCGTTTTCTTCCTTCAGCTTGTCATGTCTCCTCTCGTACAATAGTTTGATTACAAATTATTAGCGTCTCAAATGATGATTTTTAATAATATCCTGAGGAAAAAAGGAGAAAGCCAAGCCAGGTCGTAAAGAATGAAATGAAATAGTAGAATGGTCCTTTATCCATCTAAGACAATATGATAGGCAAAAAAAAGACAATTTGAGAGACTGCTAATGGGAACTACCTCAGAAGCTTATTAAATTGTTAAACTGCCACTGTGAAAATGAAGGAAGATGAAAAAAGAGTTCGTGAATGCCTACACTTTTACACTTTAAATACCACATTTATGATGATGAGATGATCTGATCATGATCATCCTCCTCTACGGACGGATCATAATATCATTTTTTTCACAGAAGCACAACATAGAAAAAGAAATGAAGGTTAGTAGCGAAACAAGTTCATAAATAATGAGTCAATCAATAGAGAATGCGACATGGCTCTTTCAATATGAAAATATTTGATAACGGTCGGTCGGTCTGATCTATGTATATCTGCATTCATGCACGTACAAGTACATACATATGTGCATGGCATGGATGGGTTTTTGCCTGGCGTGTGAGATCAACCAGATACGGCAATAATAAAATATGGCATTACTGCCCAAAAGGGTCTGCTTGTCACATCCCAATCAGCCTGCATCATCGCTCTTTGCCACCAACTACCTCACCACCACCACCAGCAAATGCAATTCTTATCAAGGCAAAGCATCGCATCTCATTTTTTTAGGATTGACATAAATGAAGAGCTGAATTTTTTAATAGGTACGTATGTTTTCGGGGAACTCATCAAGTTCATTTTCGTTAAACTTGGGAAACGATGGACAAAAAAACCTGGTCTAAGGTCCAAGGGTAGTAAAGGTTTAATATGCAAATATTGTTAATTCTCATTCTAAGTTAAAAAGAAATTACGATTAAGGAACAAGGCGTAAAGAACAAATGAAACGTGTCTCGAGTGAGCATGCCAGAGATGAATCATCATCATTTGTGAATCACAAGCGCGTGTGTATTTGTATTTGTATTGTAGCATTTCTTTTTAAAGTTTCAAGTATTCAAGTTAACTACTGAAATACTAAACATAACAATAATTTTAATCTTACGTGAAGAATGCGTTTTTATGCGAATTCATCACGATGAATTCGAAGAAATAATATGCGAATAATTCTCAGTGAATGCATACATACATTATTACATACTTCTGCTTCTGTCTGTCTGTGGCTGTGGGAGAGTAAGGAAAATTTTGTGGTAATAATAATAATGACTGCATTCACTACTACATATTGCAACCGCAACAGCTATGTACATGCAATTTCAATTTCGCTTTCATGTTATGTACAAAAAATACTTAATGAACATTATTATGATAGGGTAATTTTTGAGGGACATTTCATGGGACATAATAATCACCACTGTGCGGTGCAGTGTAGTGCAGCATCTCCTATGTATGTATTTAAATTTTGAAATGATGATGGACAAATCTCAGATAATTTGAATAGTATCTCTGGTGGCATAGTTGAGGGGATAAAGCGTAGCTCTATACCAGGTAAATTAGTGGTAAACTTGTTCTTGGAACATTTTTGCGGAGCATTCCAAATCTAATTTATTTGCTTGCATAGAAAAGCCATGGGAGTTCAAGCTCGTGATCACTACATATATTGAATTGATCTGTGTGTAATGAAAACAAGAGAATCAGTCCTTGTGACTAATGACACCTTTTTACAAAACATTTTTTTTCATTCAAGCTCGAGCTCGATGTTTGAATTTGATTAAAGTCATGTTTATGTTAATTAACCACAAAAACTTCTACAACCGAACTTCTCGCGATAAAAACTTAGAACAATATGATTTTTAATGCCTTCCTTCTATCCTCTTTACATTTTTTGCTCTCTGAAATTGTAAACGCTCACCACCACCACAACGCTTCATAAACAGTAAAGAAGGATGAAATGAAGGAACACCGATTTGTTAATGCTTCTTTTAGCAAGGGGCAGTTTTTGTGTTCACTATTCGTTCACAGAAATACTACATGTCTCAATTCCATTATTTTTGTGGGAGACCCGAAGAGTGTGCATTCTACATACATACATACATGCATTACATGCATGCAAAGGGGAAGTGAAACGGAAAGGATAATATCTGCATTCATCACAACAAGAAAAATTGCATCAAAGCTTATTATAGAGTGAAGCATGTAAGATCTGCCAAAAAGATTGATAGCTTGGAAAATTAGAAAAGATTCTTTAATCCACAAGCGAGCTCAGTAATAAAGGCGCTAGAAGTGTATACTGATTTATACGGCATTCACTGCTCCATTACCTAGTAAAAATGTAGGAACCTAGGGAAGGAGGATGTTTTCCCGTTGTTGTACATACTACACCACTAAAGCAATATCTCCCGAAGAATAGTTCAAGTCAATTAAGAGTAAACAGCAGCAGCAGTGGAAAAAAGGAGGGAAAAAATATAGTAGGCACATATTCGAAAGAGCCAGGGAAAAGGCTCGACACTCTCCTTCCGTTTTAGATTTTTCCTCATATAGCACCACCGGCTAAATAATACTATTCAAAGAAGAAGAATTTCCACCAGCTCGCTCAGCTCGTCGTTGTCGTGAGCGAAATGAACAGCGAGCACAACATTAAATAACACTTTTTTTGGATGCTGCTGCTGCTACTAAACTGAAGAAAACATGGAAGGAAGGAGCGAGCGGGCGAGCGTACGTAATGCATGGAGCAATCCACAAACTTTGTTGGCTAGCTTCCTTCCGCTTTTAACTCATTCATGGTCAATATGTCAATAGTTATGGCCAAAAAACGTAGAAGAAAAATCTTTTTGTTTTTTTCTCTATTTCAGAGAGAGAGACAGTGGCATTGGAAAGAAAATGAATGGCGAAAAGGAGAACGTCGTGACTATCAATAATTAACAGGAGGGGAAGGTACATGAGCTTGTGCTCTCTGCCGCCTCCTCCTGTGCGTTTATTACTAAAATTAAATATTGCATGCTTGATGAGGACCAGAGGAAAAACTGGCTGACAAGCAAATAATTCTCTCGACTCGAACTCACAGTCCACACCACACCTTTTAAAACTGGTCGACAAGAAGAATGAGGGGTATTGAAGAAATTTGATACCTTTTGCGTCACCCATCATCATCATCAAACGTATTACAATCGTCTGAATGACTTAAATCCACAATTATTTCAAAGAAAATATTGTTTATGCTCTGTACCAAGTCAAATATTTTATGAGAAGCTAATATCAAGAAAAACATTTGCCTTCTGTAAAAATGTCGACCACCTGCCAGCCAGTAGCACAAGCGCATCATGATCTCTAAGAATTTTTTTAGGTTTTAATATATTTTTATTTTGTCAACAAAACGAAACCAAAACGACTTGACTCAGCGACCTACCACTATGACTCAAAAGTAATATAAAGCGCATACAAACTGAATGCATTATATTATCGAGTTTTTTTATCTCTAATGTACACATGGAACGTAAATTGTCCAGCTCCACCAGTGGTGGGTGTCGAGTGTACATGTAAACGAACCAAACTTGCTAAGCACGACATTACTACATTTTCCGAAATTATGGTTGCGTGCATCCTGTACAAGTACAGTGTTTTATTTTATTTTATATATTTTTTCGAATTCAAGTTAAAGGAGAAAGGGTGCAATTTACGATAAGATTATAATAATGAATTTCAGCAAACGCGATAAGCTTGGGAAATGCGCGAAAAAAACCCAGAGCCATCATCAAAAACAATAAATGTTTTGAGAAGAACATTAAAATGAATATTCTCTTTTCAATAAACGTCGGCACTTTACCATTCACCAAGCATAAGCATTCTAATCCATCTATCTATACGTGTTCTTCATGATATTATGATGATGATTCATGAGAGGACGCAGCCTTGAAGAAGCCTAAGTAAAGCTGAATACGAATACAATGCTATGGCTGACAAGAAAATGCCAAATGACGAAAACATCTTTTCATATCTTGTCAAAGCATAAAAATCTTTTTCTAATGTGTTCAAGAAGAAGAAGATGGTCGGTAATTTTATGTCATTTGATAATACCCTCCTTATTCACCCCCAAAAACCAAAGCAAAAACGTTTTCTTTTTGGGAAGGGCGAGGAGCACACACACACTGATATATTTATGAAATTATATTTTCTATTGACTTGTCAACTTCTTTTTTGGATGGGACAATTTCGATAAATTCTGAGCTAT
Source organism: Seira ritae (assembly GCA_027744415.1). NCBI lineage: Eukaryota > Metazoa > Arthropoda > Collembola > Entomobryomorpha > Entomobryidae > Seira > Seira ritae. Next base: position 16,143 of record JAHZNI010002686.1, read on the forward strand.
ACAGTAGGGTACAACTGTGTAGAGAACAAAATCTGAAAGGAATCAATTTCTCGAGGAAAACGCTCCTCTTCCTGAGAAACAAACAAGCAAGGTTCTTTCGCTTCTCCTACTTCTTGAGGACATGATGAAGTGAGAAAGAAACAAGTTCAAACGATCAGGACGACGATGATGATGTTGATGTCGATGCTTTGCTTGCTTCCGTGAAAGGGGATTTTTTTCCCTCTAAACTTTACTGCCTCGGAAAAAGGGTCGTTTTAGTCATTTGAACTTCTTTCTAGGTAGAAGTCATGCCTTCACATTTTATTCATTTTTCATTCCATTCCTCTAAGTACATATTTTCTGTGTGAGTTGTTTTTACTATTGCGTTCTTCGTGGAAGTCGTACTTCATTTTCAGCTGAAAAACAGACTGTTTTCCATGTACATACATATATATGTACAGTGGTAAGTAATATGTATTACTACATTATCAATTGAAAGGCTGGCAGGCCTTCTTCACTTGTATGGACTCTGGACTTGACTTCTCGAGCTGTTCGAGTTAGAGGGAGTCAGAAGGAATTTAGTAAAACAAGAAGACCCAGATTCTCTCTCTTGCCTTTCTTGACTTCTAGCATCATATCTGTCCACCAACTCGAAAAACTTTTTCACTTTATGAGACAATCACAAAAGTCCATCCGGTTTCCAGAAGAGGAGAAGCTTTACACACGTACCTATCACTACTGTACAGGACAATAAAACCTAAAACCTTTCCTATCATAAAAAAAACTTACTAATATTTTCATATTATTCCATCCATTTCTCAAAACTAAGTTTCCAGAACCATCTTGAGTGATTTTACAAGCAGCTAATTTATATTTTTCCAGAAAAACTGTAAACAAGTTGGATTTCCATTTCCTGACATATCATTTCCAAACTGATTTGGCCTCGTCAGAAGAGCAGAGAGCTGACTGCATGCATAATTGCAATTTAAATTGGGCGATGCAATCAAATCATTATGTACTTACCATCAACCTTAATAATAGGCCTAATAATATCTGCAGCTAAGCCAAGTGAATTACCTTAGACACAATCGACGAATTTTCATTTAGCAGAAAAGCACTCTGACAAAACCGAACTCTTAAACGGCATTCAATTAAGCGCCGACCGAACAATATCATATCAATCAAAACAAAAACTGTAATTTTCCCTTTTTTCTAAAAATCCATTATCACAATTCCATAATATATTATAACAACACGAGAGAAGAGATAAAGGACCAGTAAATTTTTCCCCTCGTTTTCAATAAGACAAAATGGTCATAATCAGCACACTCAAATTCAAATGGCCATTTTCTCAGCAGCCAGATTCACTTGCTAAAAAGAAACAATGGGTTTTTTATTGTCGGTGTTTCTTCTTCATTCTTTCAACTCTCTCTCCTTGATTCGTTGTTTTATTTTCAACTTAATGTATCACAAACGGGGATACGTAATCTCAAACGATGAAGAATAAGAAGACTAGGGAAAAAAGAACGAAAGCTTTATATTATTTCACAGCAAACTTTGCACTCACATTTTACTCACTCAAGAAAAAAGATACGGTGTTGGTGGTTCTCTCGCTACGCACCATATACCTAACTACCCAGAGCCAGAGCTGGTGTATTATAGCAAAAGCATACTGCATAGCACGAGCAAGTCAGTGCCAGTGCTTTTTGTCAATGCAACAAAACGCAAGCAAAGCAATGGCCAACTTTAGGTTTGGGTTCAACACTCAACTTTTTTTTAAGCTGAAAAGACCATACCAAACTCAAACTCTCTTTTCGCTGCAAGCAAACTCGTGAGATTAGAGGCTGAAAAGGCGACGTTAAATGTGCAGAATACCAAGTAAAAATGCTCAGCATATTTAACTTTCGGGGAACAGGGATTCTACGCACACTTTATCTTTGCAAATTAATAATGCATAATGCAACAAATAATCCAAAGTGCAAAAAAAATTATACCAGATTTAGAAGAACCAGACTAGATTAAAATACTTTGCGAAAAAGACTATTAAAAAGAGACACGTCAGTCTCATCATCATGTCAAGTCAACGACGTTTTTTTTAAAGAATGCATCATAGCCATAACATTCATAACATTTTTTTCGTGGAGTTGGAATTTTTTTTTCTAGAGCACACGGAAGCTACACAGCTAAAGCCAGGGAGGAGGCAGCGCATAATCACACTTTATTACAGTATATATATTTTCCCTCTGTTGCGGCAACGGAACGCACAGTCAAAGGCAGTTGCATTGAGCTGGTGGTGTATCCATATCCGAGGAGAGAAGACAAGGGAAGGAGACGTTTTTATAGATATCATTTATGTCATATTGACGGACTGCGATGCGATGTGGTGTTGTGTGATGGCAAAAAGTACTACTTCTTTTCCCTACTTTTCGTCTCCTCGACGACAGTGATAATAGTGATGTATTTGGGCACGGCAGGACAGACAAAGGCCAATATAAAGAATATATTATCGATATATTTCATTCCAAAAAGCTGAAGTGATCACTCCTTTATCTTATTAAAGAAGGCAGCTAGAGGATAATAAAAAGGGCACATCACATCCACAGCATAATTATAGCACGAGCTGATACATTAAAACAAAACAAAAATAACCTTGTTGCAATTTCGTAATAAGTGCTACTAAACACTAAAACTCTATTATTAAGCCAGAACAAGAAACATAGTAATCTTGATCTCTCTCTCTATCTATGCATTTATGTTGTAAGTATTCGATGAGCCAAAGTCAGATAAATAGAGAGAGCGAAAATCATAATATTATTTTTGGTGGTGATGATTATGATGATGAAGTCTGATTTCTTTCAATATCGAAAACAATAGGAGAATGCTAATGTTAGTACAAATAGAAATAAGTACACTCCATTAAAATGGCAATAGGAGGACTGATTAAATTATTTTGAGTTATTGAGATTGAATTTGAACTGATTTGTATCGAATCGAAACCAAACTTTTGCAAAAAAAATGAATGCAATGCAGCATTAATGAATGAATATTAAAGACACATGTAATTGAATTCACGAAAAGTGACTAGAACAACTGCACATAGTATGGCGTGCTTAAGCCAAGTAGACAATAGAAATGAAAGAATTTCATCAATGAAAACACTCCCTTTTGCATCGAGCTTTAGCTTGAGCAATTATCATCTCTCTTGACGATTCTTAAAAAAATGCGTGCGAAACAGTTCCTTTCGAGTGGCTACTACTTCTACGTCTCTCTCTCCTCTCTGAAGAGTTGAGTGGAGAAGAGAGGGTGAGAGAGTCGTTTACCTAAAACCTCAAAACTTTTTCCTCACTTTCTGAGATTTTCTCGAGATTCAAGATTATTTTTGATGTGATTCAGTCAGCTACAACAGCTACTGTTTGAGAAGGCGATATTCATACCCTCATCTCATGCCTACGTGAGCTCTGTGTGGTATTAATGTAGAGAGAACATTAAAACCTCTTTCAATGGTGCAAGGTTCATTTTTTATTTAGGTGCGTGTGTCGCATACCCTTTCTGAATGATATCAAGAAGACAATAGAATCATAATGGGTCTGATAGATCAAAAGACCACCAAAATATTTAATTCTTGTTGTCGCGACTGATATCTAAATCTAATGTAACTATTTTTTTACATCACACAATTATCCTGAAAGCTGCATACCAGATTTCAATGGCACCCAAACAAAGCCTCCAAATATATCTTAAGAAAAAAAATCTCTCTCCATTTTCTATCATCTCATCTTCATCGTCATCTTAAAATGCAACGCAATTTTTTTGCTCAAGTGAATAATGTGGCATTTTCAGTTTCAGTTCCGTACAGCTCATCTCATTCTTCAACTTTGTAAAGATGAAATTGCTGTCGTTGTTGTTGATGATGATGATGATTGTAGTGCAGTGCCCATCTCAAAGTGCACTTTCAGATAAGAAGGTACTGCTCGAATCGAACAACAACTGCACACAAAACAGTTCTTAATTCGAAACACTAAATACACCTTCTTTTTTTCCTAACTTGACATGCAATTCAAGCCGAAGCATATTCATCCATCCATCTATCTATCCATCCCTATTCACATTTAGGAAAAAGGGGAATCTTATAAAGCGAGAGACAGATGTGCGTAGTCCTTTCTTCCCTCTCTATCCGCCACCACCACACACCATCACCATCATCCTATCCTATTTCCCTGTGAGTATAAAAGAGGAGCATTATAAAGCTTCATAAGAAACATACTACACAGCTAACGCTCTTCTAAAGTCTGCTGAACTGAACCTTTTTATATGGTATGTACCTACAGCATAATATAAATTTTTTCCTTCAGCTTCAGCCACCACCACCAACCACACACTTTAACTTTAAGCTTTGCACTGCACTACGCAATGCACCTCTACATATATAAGTATTGTTGGTCCATGCATCAGCTACCACCACCATAACAGCAGATATTACAACAAGTTTTTTCATGAAAAGCAAAATAATCATATATATACATTAAGACTCGTCGTCATATTATCCTATAAACTTGATACAAGGTATAACTACCTACTATAGCTATAGCTGTATATGAGGATATAACTCTTATATGAAAAAGTGAATTTTATGGATCTATCTTCATTTTATAAGCTTAAGTACATATCCGCCGTTTATAAGTCGTGTGAGGATGGCGATCATGATGATATGTATGTACCTACGTATGAACTAAGTTACAACATGAAACAAACGCGTACCATACCATCTGAGTGAGTGAGTGAGAGAACGAACTGAAATCACATTTACACAAGTGACGTGATGTGTTTTTTTCTCTCTTGCAGGGCTTACAAAATGACTCTCTGGCCCTTTTTTCTTGTGTCGTATATAGGTATATATTTTTCCTCTCTTAATATTACTTTTTTTGCTCCCACTAACCCTTCCCTTAGAGCTGAAGAGAGTAATATGAAACATGAGGTTTTAACTTTATCTCAGTGGCTGGCCTGCCTGGCAAAAAAATCTTTTAAAATGAGGAATGTCTAGTGTTGCTCATATATACATATTATATGTATGCATTTTTTCTCTTAAAAACTGCAAAAATATGGTTTAAGTCTAAGTGCGTAGAGACTAAAGGTATTAAGGAAGGTATGAGGTGTTTCTGAACTTCATAATAATACCTACACAAAGTTTTCAAAAAAATTACTCAGTCAAAGACATAAAAAGAACGCGTACACGCAGCGTGAAAAATTAAAGACAGTTTTTTTCTTTTGCCTTGGAAGACCTTCTCAAAAAAAGCATTTGGTTTGGTGGTGGTGGTATTAATGGTAGAAGGGTCTTTGAACAAATGTTGAAACAATATGTTCTTCATGTATAAAATAGGATGGCTCAGCTCAGCCGCATTTTATGTACACTAATTATGAATTAAAGAGTGATGATTAGAGATAATAGCTTACTTTCAAAACAATTTTTTTATTTGAGAGATAAACACAGCCAAAAAGCTGTGCATTGGTATTGAGGCTTACTAGCTCACATCAAATTGCTTAAGGTCATGTAAAAAATATAGTGAGATGCATCATGATTCATGATCACCGATGATGACGATGAGGTTAGCAGTGAAAATGCAGTCAAAAAACGTTATAAATGGCTGTGTGGCTTGATGACAAGAGCACTTTGTGGGCTCTTCTTAACTGCCAGTGAACTTTATTGGGGTTCATTTTAATTAAACAAATCAATGAGCAAAGTACAATAGTGTCAGCATGAAATAATAATATTTATACCTGAGTGGATTGTGGATTCTATGGAAGAAATGGAGGAACTTTTTGTATAGGTATGTATATTTTACGGAATGTTTCATGTTCCTCGTGTTACTACAAACAATGAGAAAAATGAGAAGGCTTTTGGTGATTTCATAAATTCAGTGTTTTTCTTCCTCCTGCCTAGCAAGAGAGAAAAAGAACTGAGAGCACACAATTTCTCAGCACTCTACTATTACATACTACCGCAAAAAGAAGAGTAGGTGAAGTGATAAAAACTCATTGTGAGGGAAGAAGGAGTATAGTGCTCAGTCCTCCATACAAAAAATCTAAAACAGTAATAAAAAATTGTTGGATGGATACACATTTATACCTTTCGCTGATGCGATGTTCATTGAACTTTGATTTTTTTATACGCGTTTTATTTTTTCCATTAGTATGAACCATAAAATCTAAATCGGTTTTCTTGTTTTAACTCGTCTAGTACTAATACTGAAAAAACGCATGGATTCTCAAGAGTGGGGGGAAATGTGTTTGTTGCATAATTCTTGCTGATTTTGCAGCAATACATAGCTTTCTGAGGAAGAGGAAAAGCAAAATAATGAATAGGTTGGGTGGGATGTTACGTAGATTACCGCTATAATAATAAACTTTTGCCTAGGTCCAGGTCTGTGAGGAAGTATCTCAGAGAATTTTAAAAAACGCATTGAATGATCGCTTTCGAAGTGAATATTTTAATCATTATAAATCCACTGATGAATTGAACATGGGTATTTAGGTATCTTGCTCAAAATCCTGGATGATATTTTATAAACTGATTAGGTGTGCAATACAAAATACCTATTGCGAAACCAGTGGGCAAATGCATTATGCATACCTGAAATAACTGCATTAAAAAGTAACGAGGCAGAATAATTTGATTCATCCCAAATACAGTTTGGAAGAAAGTCAGTTTACAAAGTTTAGAAGATGCATACATAATGCATAAGATTTCAAAACTGGACTAGATTACGAAACGACGGACTTGATCTTATGATCAAACCAGCGAATACTTTTCGTGAAAACCAGGATGAGGATAACCCTGAAATCAATCGAGGTTAAGATAAAGACTTTTACTATTTATAAGATTATACTGATGCCACACACATTACTTACGTCATGCTTTAATGCAGTTTCTCAATGAAACATGAACTACTAATCACACACAACGAAGGAAACCTTGTGACATGATCAATATATGTGTAGCGAATGTATCAATGAATCTTTTAGCAAAATTAATAAGTATTATTTGATATTTGTCTTGATATTTCTGATCCTATTGACACAAATGATGCATTTAAGTAATCACAATTAACCTTCCTATTTTTCCATGTTCCTCAAAGGTTCAGTCCATTCATCGTCAATTTATTTACAGGATTTCTTTTATTTCCATCCTTAACTTTCCACTCCGCCGAACTCATAAATTACGATAATTCGTACGTTTCAGCATTTTATCTATGCAGTAGAGTAGGTAGTGTGAACCAATACTAATGAGCCAGTGACCTTGAGACACTTTTATGAATGACCATCCTAAAAGTTAATTATACGGAATGCCGATGATGATGACGGAGAGCAAATTCGTATTTACTCTCCTTTTTCTAAAGATAAACGATAGCATAAAAGTGAAGATTTTAACGATCGCGATGACATGAAATGACTCCATCAACAGCATCAAGTCAAGTCTCTAAATAAATTCAGAAAAAAATTCCTCTCTTGTTCTTGTTCAAAGATTATCATTGTTATTGCTCCATACATCACACCTCAATGCATTCTACAATCTACCTACTACACTGCATACTTTAATTTTTTTGCCTCTCTGTTCTTTTTTATCTGTCAGAGAAGTCTGTGATCCCAATCTCCTCTCCCATTGCACTTCACGCCAACAAGCATTGTTAAAGAAGACCTCACATAATAAAATTTATTGGATTACTCAACTTCAACTTTGCTTTAAATCATGAAAAAAAACGCGAGAGATTTAAGATTAAGGCAAGAACACAGTTTACAGCTAGGATTGACGATGATGATGATGACGATGATTGCATAATCAGTTTTGCTCAAGCCCAAGCGGCCAAAATAATCTCGTGTATCATCATCATCATCACACAGGCCACGAGATACACACTGTACACAGGCCTTTTATTCTCACACAGAGTCTCAGTGTCAGCCGTTTTCCTTCACAGTTCATTTCGCTCTAGTATAGTAGTGCCGCAAGCAAAAACTATTGCCTCCATTGATTTATGCTTTCAGTGGCACTCCAAAACAGAGAGCGCAAAGGGAGTTTTTAGTTGAAATCAACTGAGAAAACAAAAGAGCAAAATGCATAGGAAAAAAGTCTCTTCTAGTTCTGCTCGTAGTAGTACATATTGCATTGTTACGTAATCCAATCCAACGACAAAAACTGATGAAGATGATGCCGATGCTTTTCTACTGCTCTGCTGGCCTGGCCTAACCCTGTGAAAAAAAAATTCTTCTAAAATGCCGACCATGACCATTCCAATAAAAAGCAAATATCTTTTTACGCCATAATGTCCGCATGAGAATGACATGTTATTTGCTTCACAGCGCGGATTTATAAGCCACACGATGACGATGATGATATCCCTACCTACTAGATCATCGTGATGTGATGATGACGCTTAGCAAGCAAGCATGGCATCACATGGCAAGGTGAAGGAATGTGTTTCCCCGAGGAGGAAAATATTTTCTGAAAGAAAGAAGTTGAATATAAAAAAAACTTTTTTTCTCTTACCTTTTGTACAGATCCAATTTTTTATGTATCCCATAAGAGAAAAATTTAACTCTTTTCAAAGATCTTTTTTTTATTTACTTTATTCAATCACCCATCAACATCAACACTTTACATTTCAAACTTAAAAACAGATATATATACTCTTTTTTTACACAGAAACCTGTTTTATTTCGGTTTGCGTGGCGAACAACGAAAAGAAGCTACTGAAGTATGAACCGGAAGCGTTTTCATGGACTCGAAATTCGATCTCTTGGAATGAGATTGTGCAGCTTAAGTAGGTGCAGATTTTTCCTTCTCTCTTCGGGAAAATATTTTTTCATCCACTTCCCATATCTTTTGCATGAAAAAATCTTCATACAATCAAGAGAGATCTAGTCTTTTTTTCTTGTAATTGAAAGCGTGCGAACTTCTTTCTGTTCCTATTAATCCAGCCGATTTTACAGCTCCGTAATCGCAGTAATCCTACTATTTTCTATCGGAAAAGCTAAAACACGACAGGAAAAGTTTTTCTCGTGCCGAGACCTACCCCAAAACGTATTGAGAATTGCTAAAAATTGTAGCATACAAAAACTGGAGATCTTCTTAGCTTTTGTGTTTATGTTGTTGTCGTGCTATACCGCTGCTGTTGATCTATTAAAGCTGTTATTTTCGGGGCAAAAGATCACTTGTAACACGATATTATGATGATGATGATGGCCCGAGAGAAGAAGCCAAGAGAACGCTTTCCCGACGAGAGAAAAACGGTGTCTTCAAAGATGACGATAATAATGGGAACACAATCAAAGTCCTTTCATTGAAATGGGGAAATGTCTTTCGCATTTTTTTTCCTTTTGCAAAATAAATACTTACTACTCTTCTTCCGGTCACTTCGTAATATTTTCCTAATCTTTAATTCCTTCCTTTTATTCCACTAAATTCTTCTTCGTCTTTTCATTCTTGCAACTTGTGTTGTTTCTGCTCTTTTTTGAGATCTTCGAAAAAAATGAACGGAAGTCGTGGTTTGTTTGGTGTTTTTTTCTCAAGAAAAAAATATATTAATGCTCAATCCGCCATGGACAAAAAAACTGAAAATCTCTTCTTCGGAGAAAACAAAAATATTCTGCTCTTCTTCTTCTTCTCCTCCTGGGTTTAATATGCATGCAGGAAAACAAACAGTTGAAAAAAAATTGTTCGAGTTGAGCTAGCTGAGACTGAGAGCAAAATGATTATTATGCTTGCTTTGCTACACAGATTTTTCTTTTGAGAGAACAAGCAACGTTTTTTCGCTTTTGAAAAAAATACGGAGCAAGAGCTGAACATGGGCAACGACCACTCTCTGTCACGACAAGTTACCTTCTGCTGATGAGTGTGTTTCTTGAAGCTGAATTACATACACTTTGCTCGAGCCGTTTTTTTGCTTCGGCACTAGGCAGGCAGAGAGCAAAGCAGGCAAAGCATTTTTTCTCAAAGTTTGCCTGCTCTGTCTAATGCTTGTTCGTTCATACTTACATGCTCTCTGCTCTGTAGCAGCAGTAAAATGCTTCGTGCTAGAGCAAAGCAAAAGCAATCTCTATGTATCTCACCCAGCAACGCAATACATTTATAGGTATACTCGCATAAGGTCCGCTTTGATATGTGTAAGGGCCTTCTATTTTTTACGATATTATATGCTTTTAAATGCATTTGAATCCGTGTATTATTTTATCTGCTCTGTGTAGGCTCCGTACTTATTGCTTCATCATAAAAATAAATGATTGTTGAGCTCCTCTCGTTTTAGTTTTGCTCGAAAAAGTATGACATGACTACACTCTAGAAGAAGCAAAAAAGTCTCAAAAAGAATATATTTTCATGTACAATGTACGGTATTACACGCACTTTGCATAGAAAAAAAAATTGGACGACCAACAAAGCAAAACGCACACACGTCTTTTCTTGATCAGATATTATCAAACTAGCAATTTCAATATTTTCCCATAATAGCAATAATCAAGAGAGGAACAGGAGGAGCAAAGAAGAAACAGATTGAGCATGAACATGAACTATGAACATTGAACATGATGATGGTGATGATGATGTTGAGATCCCCGATGAGTGTTGATGACAATGTTAATGATACTGAAAACACAAAGAGCTTGACCATAAATTTCACAATCTTTAATGATAACTCACATCACCTCAGCTCAGGTCTATATTTTTTTATTGTCCCGTTTTTGTTGCCATTCTTGTTGCCAGTTGCCACTCGACTTGCTCACTAATTCGCTTGTAAGTAATTTAATTTTTTTCCAAAGCATTTATTGATATTGATATGACATTAGAGACAGATTTGCAAGAGATTAGAGCTAAAGGTTGTCGTGGATGATGATGATGATGATTATGATTATGGCTTGGCTGTGGCATTCATTTGCATTGGAAAAATGTAAAGGTATTTGTGATGATAGGATGATGATGTGATGTGAGCTTTTAATAATTCCTGAATTGAATATAGTGTATAGTAGTGTTGTTTGCTCATACTTCATGCAATGAGATAAGAAGGAGAACAAGCACATATTTTATTTCGCTTTTCAAGTGAAATGAATTGAACCGCCAATTGAAATAATAGCTGTGCGGCAATATTTCATTATGACAAATTATAATGAGCTATGAACCTACTACTGGCACTACACACTACACAAATTCGCTGTTTTTCGAGTGAGTAGTTGACATGCACATGACTATGACATGACAGACGGCTCTCAATTTTTTTCAGAGCCGTTTTACCTTTGTCATCTGAATCTGTTGAAGGTAGATGAGCTACAGCTAGCTGCCAGAAAGTGTATGCTGGAAATAATCCTACTTGTCGAAATGTTATTCGATGAATTCTGAAATCGTCGGGAAAAGGAAACATTACGACATTTTCGAGTTTTTTCTATACCGCTGGAATGGAATTTGTGTGTACATCATTTGGCCATGATTTCTAAAGTGGGATCTTCGGAGGATTGAGTTTCCCAAATTGAACTGACATTTCAAAGGAAACAAATATAAAATATAATATATTCATGCATGTTTCGTAAATCTCATTTATTCTTACGGTAAAAATATATCGCCAAAAAGAAATACCAAACAAACAAACATAGAATAACAATGTGTCAGTAAATTACAATCAAATAAAAAGAACACTTGAAATTCCGCATAGACACATATTCATGACTTGATGGTCATCGTCATGCCATGCCACATCCTTAAAGAAACGAAATTACAGAGAGGGAGAATGAGAACTCCAAGTACGAAGGATGATGTTGATATATTACTATGAATACCTATGCAGGCAGCAGTAACATGAAGGCTATGGCCATAATACAGATTAATAATGCAAATACGAGTGTAACAGCAAGAGGCTCCCTTTTATCCCGTCTCCTCTATCCGCCAAACTTGTTTGCAATTTATGATAATGAAGAGTGGCGGTGATCAGGGGTAGGATTAGGTTAGTTAACAGGTACTCTCATGACTCAATAAGATGTAGTTTTTTCCTCAATTTCCTTTCGTGCGAATCTGATGACGATAAGCCTGTTTTTTCTGCGGGATGTGATGGGATGCGATAAAAAACAAGTGATAGGGAGGGATGTTCCCCTGTCATCCGAATGCAAAATTGTCTTCTAAACCAGACATGATTTTCTGATCGGACGAATTTATTGTAAATCGTGTTTTAGTTTCGCCATTCGGAATTTGCCTCTCTGAGTGTACGGGAAATCCTGGTCAATTTTTTTTACATAAGGTGACGAATTTTTTTATGAAGTAAATTAGATTCATGGACCACCGAAACGAAAAAAGGAATCATTAATGGTGCTAATGAGGAGATATCAAAACGATTTTTTAAATCGAAAAAAGATTACAAGAAGTCATGCTACCTACTTCTGCCATTTGTGAGCATTTTCATCAAAAAACCTTTATAATATTTTGATCTTGAAAAAGCGAAAGCTACTGCTGGGGAGATCAGAGAGCAATAACGCAACCGAAGAGGGAGACCAAGAGGGAACATCAAGAATGAAGAATGAACGAACGGCAAAAAATAGAAAAGCACGGAACATCATCATGGACCAAAAAAGAATGGAAAAGGACGAGAAAGAAACGAGAACTAAGGCAACGAGAGAGAGATTAGGGAAAAAGAAGAGGGTTCGGTTGGATTGGATATAATAAAAGCACACGGCTCAAGTTCTTGTGCTGGAAAACGTGTAAAATGATATAAGAGCTATTATACTACTCGTTTTATTCAACACGAAACAAAGTTTTAGGTAATACTCGCATGGCATATTACTTATATAAACTTTTTTATAGTCAAATAGGTAGTGATTTAGGGTCCTTCCACTTCATGATTTCTCATCCAGAACCAAACTTGATAAAACATACCTAGGTAGGTTTACTTATGCATCATCGTATAAGAAATGTATATGAAAGAGCAAAAGAGGAAAAGTTTTTGAAACAAATAGTTAGTTCAACAACTGTTTTGTTGGACTTATGGTCTCTTACTTAACTTAAAATTATCAACTGTGTCTAATCAAAATGAAATGTAGGGTTTACTTTACGTTAATATGCCTTCACTTTTCAGTGAAAGAGATAATAATGAAATGAATATAATTATTCTCTTGATGACGATGACCAAGAAAATATTCTTGGGCAGAAAATGCTAGTTTATTTCAAAAATAGAAAAGGATTACGATTGCATAGGGATCAAAATGAGGCAGAAGCCCTGGCCCTAGTCTAGCATATGCATACATTTTGAAGTACTTAAATGCATGGATTGCATTATTTAAAAGGAAGAAGGCCACTTGGGCTTTATGAGTGATTGATTGCGATGATGATGAATGGGGTTTCTGGTTTTTCTTGGTCACTCACATGATGCTTACAATTACAATTAGCTTGCTTATATCTAATAGGTATAATATGTTCAGTTCAGATAATACCGTGATGATAATACGTATTTATACCTAGGTATATTATATTTGAAAATACATGCAATTTTTATGACTTAGTAATTTCTGTCCGTTTGTCAACGATATCTTCAGACGGAAGTAAGACGGGATGAGATGACTTCAGTGTTATCCTTTACAATATGATGCAAGATTTCGATTTCACTGATGCCTTACTTTTGCAGCTATGTATGCTTCGAAATGGGAAATCCATGGACAAATATGTACTTGGCCAGTTCCAGTTGCGTTTCAAATGCTAAAGTCTATTTCGAATTAATGGTATTTGCATAAAAGCTAGGTTAATGGTCTACAAAAAGCACCTTATACGTACAATCAGTACTTCCAGGTTCAAAAATATGATGCCCACTACTCCCCATGCCCATTTCACTATTATTTTAAGAAATCTAGAATAGAAGCACATTTCCCATGAAAACCATTGTTTGAAGTCCAGAATAATTATGTGTTAATCAGGATATTATGAAACGGTACTACATTTTACCTAATTATGCAATGTATTCTAAAATCTTTTAATTATCAGCAGATTAAATCCCATTTCCTATTCGAGCAGTTTTTACGAAATTCAAAATATTTAAAAAAACAATAGGAGACAAAAGCATTGATTTGAATTATACTCAGACACACATTTCTAGCTAAATTACCAACTATGGGTAAATATGGTGGTCCGACTTTGCAAAAGTCAGTGACATTGGCCCTGCCATTTTTAAGAGAAGAGAGGCAAAAGAATTACATGCATGATTATGACTCAGGCAAAAATAGATCATTTAACCCAAATTGCGATCTAGAGTAAAATCCTAGGGCGTAGGGTTGTTGGAGTAGGAAAAATAGCTCTGCGATTTGAAGGCAAACTGATTCCCGAAGAAAATTATTGGTACCCGAAGCATAATAAAGCGACAAGCATCATATTCTAAAGTTTCTGTTCAGACAGTTTCAGATGTCATGGCAGTTTGTACCTGGTACCTGGTTCAGTGCAGGTCCTGACTTGCATTAGTAATAATGAGAATTGACTGAATGCATGGTAGAATTTTAAATATGCATTGCATCTTTTTCGATCTTCACAGTAGGATAAAATGATAAATGTATTGATACCGATTTACCCTACATATTATGAGTAAATGAAAAATAATATATGCATTCTATGAAAAAAACAATTGACTGCATCCATTCTTACACGATTGAGAACAATTAAATATTTTATCATGATCAGATCACCGATCGGTCGCTATAGTTTCCACAGAGCAGAATTATAAAAAATGCGCTCACTCACGTTGCGTTATCGTATATAACGGACGGAGCATTCTTTTAACTCAGCGGAAACATACTAGACGATGAGAAACCTCTCAGTAAGACCCCTCCATTTAAGACCAAACTGGGTGTAAGACCTAAATTGTATGCGTTTAATCGGTTCCCATGTTATTTGCTATTTAAATTTACCCTATATAAAGCCAGCTACATAAGACCAATCCGTACGTAAGACCCACCTTTTAGCCAAAGATAAGGGTTTTAGGCATCTAAATATAAGAATAAGACCTTCTTTTAGTCGGCTTAAGAAAAACCTGCACCCTTTTTATTTTCTGCGGAAAAACAATGAAATTATTTATCAGTGAGGTCTTTTAGACTTTAGAGTGTTATTTTTCGTCGATTTTCTTCAGTATTGCTTACGTTGGTCATATAATTTTCAATAAAAATTATTTTTGTAGCCAAAATATACATATGACTTTTTCTAAGTCCAGAATGGTCTCAAACGTTCGTAAGACCATACGGATATAAGACCCCATTTTGTTGAACAATTAAATAGGTCTTATGTAGAGGTTTCTCTGTAGTACATATTCAGCGAAGACCGAAGACCAAGCAAAAACAAAGTTTATGCCTTGACCTGCTATACTGTTTACTTGTACCTACTTTAAGTTAAAGAAGCCAATTCACGCACTGGTAAAAGTAATGGAGAAACAAACCTATTACGTTGCATAGACATGTAATAGTTAGTGTTGGAGTATTTTCAATGGTCCAGTTCCGAAAATGTCATATGTATTTGAATTTAGGGACGAAATTATAGCACAAACATGTAATTAATTTGCAATTATCCTTTTTAGGATCCTTTGTTTTAGATGTCCGAAATGTAGTTTCTTTCAAACAGTAATCAAAATGCTGAATTTACCCCAAACTGGCCCCTTTCTTAAATACATCTGCAACAAAAACCTGTGCGAGGGAAAAGTCGGACAAATGCATATAAAAAGAGTTGGTAGTTGGTACATACTTCAAACTTAATCTCATCTAGTAAGCTACGAAGTTTTGAAGAGGAACCGCCCAAACAAGAACTAAAGCATAGGACAAGAGGAAAATGACATAGAGTAACCAAAATTCAGATTTAGATCCGTTAATTATTACTGTTATTACACCTATAATTTAAAAGCTATACCCGGTTTTCAAACATTATTATTTCGGTTTCAAGTACTGGAATGTAATCATTGAGGACTTGAAATTTATTGAGGCAGACAAAATGTTTCGTTGCGATAGTAATACTATTTGATAAAATAGCGTCATGTTGAGGGTAACGCAAAGATACAACACGTCTGAAATTTGCATATTTCCGCGTGATTCACCCCAGCGTAGCAAAACAAGACAAACTATTGCATAACAAAATGAACCCTTATGTCTTACGCAGTTTGTGATAGTGATGAGCACAGAGTAGAATCTGAGACTGAAGAAACTGCATTACATTAACATTTTCACCAGAATTTTACAAAAAATCTCTTTTGATCTGCTCTCGCTGAGTGTAGAAGGAAGTTTTCAGAACTGGGGCAATATGACTCCAATAGACCTTGCTTTCGCTCGATAATACTGTTAAATGGGTGATTAAAAAGTTGATGTATAACACGCTATCCTGCAATAATGTTTAGTCAACTTTGCGTAGAGCTGCGACTGGAATCGGAAAATCTCAATGTTTTTAAGAAAAAGTAAACCCCATATTATTATACAAATTAGAATTGTATTAAACTATTAGATATAAACTGCATAAATTAGATGTCTATTTCAAACTTGATGAACCATCCCTACCTTAAATGAATGTACTTATCCTTCGGAAATCACAACAGAAGGGGTTTGAAATGAAAGGGGCAGTAGCAAATACATATTTGCGGTCATAAAATGCAAAGATTTAATTGTAATTCTGATGCCTGTAAACAATTAAGTCTTATTCTATTCTCATAGATGCATCATTATAAAAGCATAAATCATGCTCCTCATGTAGCATTATAGATGACTTGAAGAAAATCAACATGAATAGCAATAAAGACACATCAGTGATATGATGAGTCACAGATTCATAGTGACTAGTTATCAATTCAAATAACATTAATTATAGTTTTTTAAAAAATAATTTCGTCGCAAGAAACTAATTTATTATTAAGCCGCTGACAAATTTCATAAGAAATGTTACATTTTTCATGTTTATACAATTCGATAGTTTCCGCTTCAATTTGAACTTAAATGTGCACACATAAAATCTAATCTAAAACACTGACAACCTATTTTCAAGAGATTAAAGGAATGAATATTTTTAAGAAAGCTATGTATAGGTATACTTGGTATAGTATAGTGTTTTGCATTATTATTTATTTGAAAAATCAGCAAATGGCCACAGACTTTTAAATAATTTTATTGAAAATAATTGTAAACAGCTTGAACGTAATCTGCCTTCCTCTTCATTTTCTCGATGTCGACATTTTGAGTTTGTAGGAAATCTTTGAGGACAGGTATTGTCAGTTTTTCAACCTAATATAGGATTGAATTTCATATTTCAAATACGGAACACTTCTACAAAGATACATACATATTATTATAATAAGTAAGTAAGCTCTCGTACCCTACGATTTTTGACCTCCATCGCCATATTTATGTTAGCACTACGTGCAACCACAGAAGCGGTTGACCTCTGGGTAGCAAACCCACCAGTTTCCTTTTCAATTTGACCAGGCAACTCGCTCAAACGCTGGATCATCAAATCATCATTCGGCACTAGAAGGAAAATAGAAACAAATAAATGAAGTTTTTACCAGACTGACTGGATTTCAGTGTTTTATACAGATAAAAATAAAATGAAACTTTTTTCTTAAAGCAGTATATCCATTACAAGTTAGGTCGTGATATTCTTCTTGATGTTCCTCCGCGATGTTGAGCGCTTCGCGCTCCATTTCGCGCCAACGAGACTGAATCGCCGGATTATTTACATCAAGGAGATCGAAATTTCTGTTCGTTAATTTCTTGATCACACTCTTCATCAATTCGACTAGTGTTTCTGAAGGATTGTTTGGAAATTCAAAGTCATACTGCCTCATTTCATCTAGTGGAAATGATATTTTTAATAAATAAAACATTCCAAATCTCTCAAACGTCAAATATTTTTCTATTTAGACATCAACATTTATGAAATGGGTTACCACTAAAAGGTACGGGAAAGACATGAAATCCTTGAGGAAACAAGGATACATCCACATTCGGTACCAAACAAGCGAGCTTGGCGTTTTTCCCTCGCGTCAGCACCATTTTCACAAGAGCGACTTTCTACAACAAAAACCCAAACCGCGATAAGCGCACGTTGCATATTAATCAATGTTGCATTTCAAAATAATCATAAGAATTTAAATACGTCTTATTGTATTTGTACCTGTAGAGCTTCGCATCGTTCTAATAAAACAGTGAACAATTCCTTGCTTCCCGTAATTTTTTCTTCGTCTGGGTATATAAAATAGCCAGGAGAACGATACCACACTAAGGGATGAAAGAATTCCCGATGAAAAAAGCCAATCAGTGAAAGTCCACTCTCAGACCCCTGCTTTATCCGTTTTAGTTCATCCGGAGTAAAAACAACTTGCTCGCCTTGAATCTCTACCATTTTCCTCTCCTCCGATTTCAATACAGGCATTCCACTATCCTGCAAAAAAATGACAAACGATGGATTCGTAAAATGATAAATGATTTAACGGATTCAGAATTAAAAATGTTACAATGTTTGTTCTTACCGCTCGGAATTCATTGGTTATTTTATGGAGTTCCTCAAAACTCCTTGTGTCGACGTCTACACACGGCGGTGGTTTGACGGGCCTATAATAACAGCAGACCAAAAGTTTAAGTTTTACATCAATTGAGCAGAACTATTGTGCCAAATCACTCATTAAATATACTAAATACTAACCTAGTAAAACTATAAATTCCGACTCCAATCTTAACATCCGGTGCTATTTCAAATGTGGTTTTTGTAATCGGACGCCGACTTCGGACCTTCATTCGGACCGCCTTAAGTAATTTATCCAAATTCTCCACCTTTATGACGCTAGTCTCATCGTCGTCAACCCTCTATCCAAATCAAAAAAGGAAAAACATAGTTAACTAAAGGCTTCCAAAAATAAGCCTNACATAGTTAACTAAAGGCTTCCAAAAATAAGCCTTCAAATTCATCTTCTGCGTTTCTTGGTTTCTGTACCGAATAAAAGGTGTCGGCGTTGAATTCATCATTAAAGGCGACAATGGTAAAGGTGACTTTTCCAAGGTCTTTATATTTTTTGATGACCTCCGCCTGCAAATTCGGATTGTCTTCGTGGGGCGAGTCATTCCTTGTAAAGTAAATTATTCTCTTTTGATAAGAAGTTGCTTTCCTAAAATTAGACCCCACGTTGGGTTGAAAATCATTATTGATATTGTAATTAGTCGAGCACATTCAATTCATCACGTTCTTCTGCAACTGTTCGTTCATACCCTTCATCGAGGATCATTCTTGCCAGCCAAAAGACATCTTTTAAATTGAACTTTTCCGATGACCCAATGCTCTCCCCAAATCCATCATAATCCTCCGAGTCTTTCATGGAATTCAGCTTCTCAATTAACTCCACTTTCACCGGAGAAAGTTCATGGAGCTGATAAATGTTATCCAAGTCGGAGCCGTTTTTAGAGGTCTTAGTACCAACAAACAGGAGACTGACAACGCCCGTTCTGTCGTTGGACATCACCTTCGAGCGCAATATTGCCTGACAGCACTGTCATCACATTAAATCAAACAAACAGTATTTATATTAAAAAGATCAAATATGACGTATATATATGATGAATGAGATTGAGTTTAGTCATCATTAAAGCATTTTACCTTAAGGGCAGTTCGGAAGGGAGCTTCTCCATCTTTCCAGGTCTTGAACATTTCAGGCGTACTGTCCACCAGAAGAAGCAGAGCTGTTTTGCCAACAAACTTTAAATCCGGTTCTACTTCAATTTCATCATCCGAATCCAGTGCAAAATTCCAGGTTGCCATCTTCGATCGATTCCGGTGCTCCACCAGCTCTTAATTAATTCGATCTCACAACCAACAACAGCCTCTATCTCTTCTATCAAACGAACGAACGTAGTTTCACTGCAACGCAAACGTTTTAAAGTTATTTCAATTAAAATCTGCCTCTCTTCTTCTGTATTCTATTATTCTCAGGTTCCACACGAACACGCTTCCTTCTCACCTTCAATTCAAAGCCCTTGAAAATCCTAATAATTTTATTGAAATGACACTTCAGAAGTTATTTTGAAGATTGGAAAGATAAAGACGATTAGGATAAAATTGGTATGATTGAGGAATAAGACGGAAGGTTGCAATGGAAGTGTTGTACTAGCTTAAACATGATCAATTGATCAAAACAAAGCAAAACGCAAACGTAGGATTGTCGACTCTGCTGCTTTCATTCGCGCCATTTTGCCTTTTCCTTTGCATTGAGAAGAGCCAGAGCAGCTGCAGCAAAAGCACACGTTTCACAGCTGATGAGCAGATGAGGTGAGGTTCATTATTCATTAGTGATGATTAAAGTTCTTCTGATCATCAAATAATCATAAACAAAAAAGCACTTTTTTCTTCCATGCATGTTTAGGAGGACAGTTTATTTGATACACATAAATAGTCACAGTAAAAACGTCTTTTCATCAGACCTGTGGCATGACATGACCAGTTATAGTCGTGGTGAAAGCAAGTGAGGGATTATGATTATGATGTAGCCAAAATTAAACTGAAAGTATGGCTTTCTACCTATTATCATTATCCGTATCATTATGGAAAGCGAAAAAACAATTAAATGTGCCGATTGTGATGCTGTGAGTCACAAGTGAATCAATGCATATCTTAACCTAGTTTATCGATGATAAATTCCCTATAATTTGATTTCGTCCTCTATCTTTCTAGAAATTCCCGTCACCAGACCACCTTACAATTCACCAACGACGTCATGAGATGACCCTCAATTTATCGACCAAATCCTTCTTGCCAGTTGCTGCTTCCACGGCCACCACATCTCTTTCCACGCCTTCCGTTAGTAAAGGCTCGCATTCTGCAGGTGTCATCGGTTGCTTCGTGGATGAAACGCCGACACCTACTCGTTTCATCCGTAACTGCGAGGAAGTTGGATTATTCCAAGACTTGCAGAATGTCAATCCCTTCGATGAAGACTTCAGGAAGGCTGCTGCTACAGGAACCCCGTCGGGAGAAGGTTTCGAGTTTACGTTTTCTGGCGCTGTTGTTGGAGGGCTTGGAACGCCTATTACGAATTTCCAAGAAACTCCTTTGTGCCTTAAGACTCCAAGTAGGACAAAGCGAAGATATTCAGATCAAGATACGCTCAACACTCCTCAAGTTTTTCCATTTAATTTTAGCTCCACTGGAAGTGGAGGAGCATCTCAGACGACATGTACGACCGCGACTACTTCAATTTGCCTTACTCCATCAAGTACGCTTTTATCTGCGGAAGGAATTAGAAATGTAAATATTATTCAAGGTTCACAACCGCTGCAAGTGGAATCCCCTGTTGTGGGCACAACAAGTTACAACCATGAAGAACATGTATCCATTATTGCATACACTTCTGCCATTAGTCAGCAGACGAATCCAAATAAAAACTCCACTGGGGATAGTAAGAAAATTGAAAGTCCAAAGACTGCTTCAGAGCTTGTTAAAAGCCTAACTAGTGAACCCACTACACCTACACCACCACCTCATCTTCCTACTAATAAAGATGCAGGCCGAATATCTTTGTTGAAGAGAAAGTCCCATTTGAAGTTGGATTTGAAAAATGTAATCTCAAAGAGTAAACATGTAGGAATTGAAAGGAGCTCGAGCAATATTCTTATGAAGTATCCCGACGTGGTTAATTCGGATGATTCTAGCAAGAAGGAGTTATTAGAACGGAATCGAGCTGCGGCGCATCGTTCACGGGAACGAAGGGTTCGTTTTAAATAAGTTGACGAATTTACGAACTAAGAGGTTACTTCAAATAGGTTTTAGATTTAAGCTATATTCATTTTATAATAATTCCAGAAACAATGGATTTATGGTCTTGAGTCAAGATGCAGGGCACTCGAGACTCTGTTGGCGGAAAGCCAGGCAGAGGTTTCACGTCTGAGGGAAGAAAACGAGTCCTTAAGAAATCGAACTTGCAAAACTGGAAATTGTGCAGCTGTTGGTCGTGAAATAGGGAAACAGCCGACCTTAGTTCTCGCTGTCGATTCAAGTTCTTCCAAACATACGGAGGCTCCTATAAACTCCATCATAATTCATCAAATTAATGCTACTAAACCAAATTCCACATTTCAAGAGCCTTTAGCTGCGGACAATGGGGATGCAACTGATTTAGGTGGGGGTATGGTAGCCTCAATTGTATCCCCTATTGTTCTACCTACAGTTAAAGCTAAACGAGGAAGACCACGTAAAGGCGAGGAACGTCGCGTTTCCCTCCAGTCTGTTGCAATTGCAGACCCTTCGGATAATTCTAAACATTTGCATAAAATACCGATTCTGCCTTTAGCAAGAATTGTGAAGAAAACTTAATCGTACGAAAAAAGCTTTATACATTTTTTACCAAAGACTGAGTTTAGCTGTATGTTTCTCAATGAAATAAAAAATTAAACTACTAAATCTCATGAACATAAAAAATATAATGGGAATTTTTATTTTATCTTCTAAGATTCGAATCCTTTAAACTTCCATCCATAAAGCAGTAACTACTGCAAACTAAAATAAATTGATAACTCACACATAACAACTTTTAAATCTTCGGGGTGAAATGGGAACCCCTTGATTATTGATCTAATTAATAGTATTAAACCTGATTTAAACGCAAAGTTGTAAGTAAAGTATTTAAACGGGAGTATTTTGGTTTTTCTAAAAAAAGAAATCAACATTTTGTCACTTCAGAACTTAATATTACGTACAAATAATCTTTAATTTATCAATATACCTGGTTGTCCTTTGGCCTTTCGTCGTTTTGCCATCAAGTATTCTAACATCGGATCCCCTTCTCGGTCCTGGCTTCTTAGGTGGTCATCTAAGTCTTCGTCATCCTTGTATCGTGCTAAAGGCTTTGCCATTTCATGCATTGCAGAACGAACATTTTGTTCCCGTTCCTCCACTTGCTTCAAACTGTCACAGAAATTATAAATATTTTAGACTGACATAAATAACGTTAAAATGTCGAACTGGCCAAATAAATAACTAGCTTACCCTTTTCCCCATTTATCATACTGAGCCTTCCTTTCTGCTTCTTTACGCTCCTTTTCTACTTCTTTTTCGATATCCGCCTCCGTTCGTCTGTCCCTCTTAACTGCTTTTGCATTTCGTCCAGACACTTCATCAGGTAACTTAGAATAAAAGACGTTTGCTTAACATTTTAAAAATATTTAGTTCTCATGCAAATCATTATTTTAAAAACTTACAGCTTCAAGCATCTCCTTTTCCCGTTTTCTGAATTCCAACATTTCGTCGCGCAGTGCTCCTGCTTTCTGAAGTCCTGCCTTCTTACCATCCAGCGTTGTTTTTGGTCTCGAATCTTCAGAGTCGTCTATAATTTCAGGTTGAATTTGAATGCGGTCACGTCTTCTAGCTTCTGGGTTTCTCATTCTTGGAGATCTGGAACGATCCCTCCTCCTGGGAGGAGAAAAGTCATCTGATGGTCTCCTGTCCTTCTTACGTGGCGGTGAAAGATCGTCAGATGGTCTTTTGTCTCTCTTACGAGGAGGTGAAAGATCGTTAGACGGACGCGCATCCCTTCGACGTGGCGGTGAAGTATCTGAATTTCTTTGTTCTCGTCCTCTACGTCGTAGATCATCATCATTCGTCCTTCCTTTTCCACGATGCGGTGGTGACAAATCATCAGAGTCCCTTCTTCTTCGTTGACGAGGAGGTGATTCATCCGAATGATTCCTATCTCTGCGGCGAGGAGGAGACATATCGGGAGATCTTTTACGTCGACGAGGAGGTGAAGCACTAATAGAGCGTTTTCTTTCTTTTCTACGGGGCGGTGAAACATCATCTGCAGGTCTTCTTTCACGACGACGCGGAGGCGAATCCCGATCGGAATTTCTCATCTCTCTTCTTCGAGGAGAAGAAGAATTTTTCCTTCGAGGAGGTGAAAAATCATTACTGTCTCTTCTATTTCTTCTACGAGGCGGCGAGAAATCACCACTATCTTGCCTTTTCCTCCGAGGAGGTGATATGTCATCAGTTCGGTCTCTACGACGAGGAGGCGAAATATCATCAGAGTCTTTACGTCGCTGGGGAGGTGAATCTATAGCTCTAGAGGAAGTTGTACCTTTATCCTTTTCCAAGTCATCGTCAAGCCGCTTCCACTTTCCAGCATTGAAAGACTCCAGAACTTGGACTTCGAGAGGCCTTTCATCAACCACATCTGCGATTTGGGGAAGCTCCTCTGCATCTTCATCATCTGAGTCTGATACTGGTTTGAAATCATTAGCGAACGAGTCTTCATCCACAATTTTTAACCTAAATTTTCAGAAAGAGAATAATGCGTTACAAGCCATTCCTATTTCATATTTATTTCAAAAAGTATGATTTGATTTGATGTGTTGTGTCCCTTCTTCTTACCCTTTCCCTACGAAACTTGGCTTCGCTTTTTTAACTTTCTTCGTCTTCTTTTCTGCGCTCACTTTCACTTTCTTCATCATGATGAATAATCAAAGGATTACCATATCTCTTCACTATAAAATCTAAAACCTACGTTTCGTCAGAATGGAAAATAGAAACAGAAACACATGGAAATAAATAATGTCAAAGGTTTAAGAATATTAAGAAGCACTTTTTATGACTTTTCTTCTGGTCAATGCAATACGTCGTCCAGTCTCCGTAAACAGGTCTTGTTTTGGTTAGCCGAATGCATTCGCGGCTACTTCCATCCAAGAATGGGTAAAGTGATAGCTTCGTACGCGTATATAGAGGTGGCCTATAGCCTTAACACAATGACGAACAACCATAAAAATTGACCTTTTAGTAAAAAAGATCTCACTCTGACTGATGTTTGACGCTAACTGAAAACTGAATGACGCCGAATCCCAGTAGAAATGTTAGAGGCTAAAGGAATGACTTTTACGATTATTGATTGTTTTAGCATAAAATGAAACCGAAAGTCAAACGATGTCAAGTTTTACTTCTACATTCTACAGCGCAAAGATTCAAGAAAGACTAAACCCCGGTCGGGAAAAACAAGATAAGTTGAAAAATTGTTTATTGTGCACAAAACATGCAACGAAACACCATAATATATGGTAAGGGAGACCCATGGGATGTATTTAAACAAAGTTTTTAACCAGAAACAAAATGAGTTAACGGAGACCGACTGGACTGTATGATGGTTTAATAATTGATAATTCAAAAGGAATTCTTAAAGTTGACTTTATTACACAATTAAATACAATTACCGACGTAATTACTAGCTATGTTACTAGTTTCATTTAACCAGTTCAATTCATTTTTTTCTTTTACAAATATGTCACTTTACTTCTTGAGGGGCTCTAGATCGAAATCTCTCCATACTTCCGATGGATTTCTCGTTTTCCACAAGACGCCTGTATCTCCAACTTCACGATTGTATCCCACATTATATTTATTTCCTGGAACCTACATAATTGATGAGTTATTTTTATTTTAGGTTTATTTACAAGTACACAGAAATACGTCTATAAAAGGATATCTTACGGATTCCCAGGCTTCATCGACCATGTCACATTCTTCAGCCGAAATCATTACTTGTGGAACTCCAAATATTGGTGTATGCAATATGCCTTGCATGATTTCATTTTGTTTGTTTGTAAAGCTTTAAATAATAAACAATTTAACAGTAAAATAACATGTTTTTCTTCATAAAACAAAAGACTGATCAATCAGTCTACAACAATATGATGTTTTCACTTACTAGCCCCTCCTGGCATCCCAGTCACAATCTTCTCTAAGTCTCCAGTCCTCCATTTTAGGATCGTGAATGTCAAATCTATCGAAATCAATGCGTTCAATATCCTCCACAATGACTTCACTGTCGCCGGGTGTAGACCAATCGTACGCAAGAAGCTCAGCGTGCTCCGAGATTTTCTTGAGGTAATCGAATTTATAATTGTGTTCAATCGTTTCCAGGAGCTCCCTGTTGAAAACCTTCTCCTCACCGCGCCCCCTCTTTTTGAGGTTTTGCTCCACTACAGAAATTGGGGCATCCAGATAGACGACTAAATGAGGACGCATGAAATCTTCATAGGGATCTGTTTCTGTCTTCAAACGTTCCAAAGCCCTCTTTCCTGAAAGCATAAATTAACGGGTTAATTTATTATCCTAATCAATTGAGATCTATTTTCTATACTAAAGTAACATGGATTTTACCTGCGTCTGAAATATAACCATGCTTGTGAAGTGCATTAGTGAAGACAGGTTCACTGTAAACACAACGGTCCAGAACGACACCTTGTCCTGTGTTCAGAAGATGGGCAAGCGCATCCATATACTGCCTGAACTTTTGCCACCACAAGATAATTTGCAGATGAATGGTCATATCATGTTTTGGATTCTAAAATAAATAATTAAAAAACTCTGACAATATTCTTGATTGATTCGACTTTTTCCAAAATTGCGGGCGCAAGATTCTACTAACACGTACCTTGAAGAAGTCCTCTTCGCAAAAGCTTCTCAGATGCGGAGGGACCTTAGGATTGTAAATCGGCCGAGCGTCGTAGCCATATCGATTGACATAATAACTGTCGGAAGTGACCATTGGAAAGTACTTCATCTCGAACTCGTCCGCTATGGCTCTAGCCAAATTAGATTTTCCAATGGCTGGCATTCCCTCGACCACAATAACTTTACTGTTTTCATCAAGCCTCTTCCAAGTTCTGTCCATGAAGAGGCACATAAAAGCGTTGTAGCCCCATTCTAAACAGAAAGATCATTGGGCGTCAATTCCTATTAATAGTTTTATTCAAAAGATTTGCGTTCGCAATTAAAATTATACTAACTTACTTTCGTATGGCCATGGCTTTGGTTTCTGCTTCGGTTCTATACGCGATGTCTTGCTGGTGATATACGCCACACCAATTTTACAGCAGGTCGAAGGTACAGACTTGGAAAATAATATTCCTTGCTTTACACCCAGTGTCCGAAGACCCGTTGAGAAGGTCTTACTAGCCATGACCTGCGTTTCAAAAAATATCAAAACAAAAATTAAAAATACTCCGTTACAGGTCCATTAATTACAATTTACGCATAATCTCCTTTTAGGAAACAATAAATGATTGAGATTTATGAAATAATAATATTTAACAAATAACTTACTGATGCGGAGAGAGTAATTAAAATGTAACTAATCTAGGCCAACGAGTACCCATAAACATTAATTATTTTTTCCTAATTCTTCCAACAGCCGCAGTCAGCCGCTTTGCATCTGCAGATGCAGCTGTTTACGTGCATTTACTGTTTACAAGTATGTTTATCTATTCTCTCATAGTCCAAATAGCTCTGTGCTATTTTGAACCGCGCGGTACTGTGGTAGAGCAGTAAATTAGGAAAAGAGACTCCTTTGATTTGAACAAAGTGCATTGCATTCATAGTGCTCGGACGTTGTATTTACTTTCATATCGAAATTCGCAATCGCAATACGATGCGTGATTCTAAATGAGAATGGAATTAATTACTAATAATAATTACATAGCAGTTTCGGTGCCACTATTGAAAAATATTATATATTTTTTGAAAACAAACCAAACAGTTGTTGAATTTTTAGTAGACTATGTTTTCTTCATTGTAGACATTGTTCAATTTGTAGACATTGTAGTAGACATTGTTCAATTTGACTGAATTTTCCCCTGTCTCCAGACTCCAGATTATCCGGTCCCTTTTGATATCTCGGTTATTTTTGATGCTACATATATGATATTTTATTGTTTAATGAAATTTAGGGTGTGCATTTGCATTTTATTTGATAAATTATTTCATTGGTTCACAAACTATTATAACAGTTGATTGAAATTTTTACTGCCAAACATTTTTGTAACGAAACGAAACTGGAATACTTCATTTAGCCAACCTGAGAAATTTACTCAATAGAAACTGTAGATAAGATGAAATACATACTTACACTTAAAGGGTAGAATAAGATGGAATTATGGAATGCATAGTATGCATCCAGAAGGAGTACATCTAGTTTACCCGTAAACCCTTTTTAATGCATATTATCATGTTGACATTTATGATTAAATTCATTCTTTCAGTGAGTAATGGAGATCAACACAATAGTATGCTCTCGGCTGTGATTGCTTTCACGAGTTTTTCGTATAATGAACTTCTAGATACATGAGCTCTTCATGAATGAATACAGTGAATCCTTTATGATAAGACTGAAGTACTGATAGCGTGATAAAGATAGTTAAAATTTAAGCAGTAGCTTTGTATTTTGTCATGTTTTAGTCAATCCAAGGTAGCAGTGGTCAGTGCATTTATTGGCCAGATTTTCAGCTTCCTTATTTTTTCTGATATTCATACATTGCATTTGAATTTGCCCTTTGACTCATAATAATATGTTTCTTGCGGTGAATACAACCCTTCAACTCCTGATGCTCAGGGGGTTGATGTCAAATACAAGCATTATTGGAGGAGAGACGCCTTTGTCTGCATATATCATACCGCTGCAGGATGCTCACCAGGTATTTCAAATATGTATATGCTGTGCTGGTTTATTAGTTTATTGGAAGTCAAGAAAATAGGTATTTAAATGTACTGCTATTCGTTTTTACGCATGTCATATATGTATTTTTGTAGGGCACCCGTACGCCTGCCTGTGGAGCCAGACTTCGCTACATTTCGGGATTCTCTGGCTCCTCTGGAACCGTCCTTGTAACTAAAACGGAAGCATTACTTTGGACCGACGGACGTTATTTCACCCAAGCAAATGCAGAGTTAGATGAAAACTGGACATTAATGCGAGAAGGTTAACCAGCTTTACAAGTAAAAGTAGTACTTATATGTTATATTGCGTGTTCACAAATTATTTTTGAGCAGGTCTTCCGCAGACTCCAACAATGGAACAGTATTTGGCATCCGTTTTAAAACAAGGAGATGTCGTTGGAGTGGATCCAGCACTTTACAGCAAAACAGCATGGAACAGCATGCATTCCAAGCTAAAGGAATTCGGACTGATGCTGGAACCCGTCGCAAGGAATCTAGTGGACCTTGTTTGGGGCGACAAGAGACCAGATTGTCCCAACCAACCCGTACGCCAGATCGACATCCAGTTTACGGGGAAATTGACAGGGGACAAGTTGGCAGAGACGAGGAAGCTTATGGAAACGAAAAACGTTGAGGTAGTCGTACTAAATCAGTTGGACGATATCGCATGTAAGATATGACTATGACTATAGATTTCTCTTGATACATTGTTTTACTTTAACAAAAGATATTTATAACTTGAACAGGGCTATTGAATCTTCGAGGATCTGATATTCCTTCCGCAGCATTATTTCTAGCGTTTGCAATTGTTAAAAAGGAAGGATTTGAACTTTTCATTGATAAAGTGAAAGTTCCGGCTAATATAACCAAATCGATTGAGGAAGATGGTGGAACAATTTATGAATATGCAGATGTCAATGAAAGGCTTGCAGCACTGGTACTTTATTCATTTTCGAACACTCTGCATTACTTAATGACAAATGAATGATAAAATGATTGATCTAGGTCAAAGCAACTACTGGAAAAATACTTCTGGACAAAACGTGCAGCTATAGCTTGGTCAGTCTTGTCCCGGAGAATAGGCAACAAGTAGAACTATCTCCGATCATTCCCATGAAAGCAGTGAAGAATCCCATTGAAATCAGCGGTGTCAAGGCCGCATTAATAAGAGATTCAGCTATTCTCGCCAGGCTATATGCCTGGATTGAGAAAGAGGTCGCAGATGGCAAGGTCGTAACGGAATTGTCTGTCTCGGAGAAACTCATGGAATTGCGAAAGTTCGTACGCGTAACATAAATGAGTTATTTCAATGGAAAAGTTTGTTTATCTAATTTTCCCCCATCTCATTCATCTGAATTGCAGGAAAGAAGAGTATTTCCTCACCACAAGTTTTACAACGATTGCGGGAAGTGATTCCAATGGTACGGATCTGTAAATATGTTCTGCATTTCAAAATCTTAATTATTTGCATGTATTTAAACACTACATAATTTATTTAAGGTGCTATTATTCATTATCGACCAACTGAGGAGACCAATAAACAAGTCCGACCTACGAGCATGCTACTAATTGATGCAGGAGCCACATATCTGTAAACAATTAATTTTAAAATGCGCTTCCATTTAAGACATCAATTTTTAAAGAGAAATATGCAATATTGAATCTTTTGTTTTCCACGCAGGGACGGGACTACGGATATAACGAGAACATTTCACTATGGAGTGCCTAGTCCTCACCAAAAGGATTGCTATACTAGAGTACTTAAGGGTCAAATTGCCATTGCCCGAGCTGTTTTCCCAAGAAATACAAGGGGCATTAGGCTTGACTCATTTGCAAGGCGATTTTTGTGGGAAGGTTAGTCAAGTTGATGTTTAATCAATGCAATCAGATTTTTATATGCTTTCAAGCAGCCAAAATAATTTTTCTTTCCAATTTCCCCAAGTGGGGCTAGATTATGGTCACGGAACAGGGCACGGTATAGGAATTAATGTCCACGAAGGACCATCTAGAATAACCTACGACTACAATTTAGCTCCGGATGACATGGGGCTTCGAGAAAATATGCTGACATCAAATGGTTTAACATAAATTCATTAATTCATATTATCTTACTGAGATTTATTATTACGAGATTCACTTCAAGCATTCATTCATTAATATACAAGCAATACATTTTTAGAGCCGGGGTATTATGAGGAAGGGGCATTTGGCATTAGGCTGGAGAACATTGTCCGAGTCGTGAATTCATCCACCACAAATCTGCAAGGTGAAACCTTGCTCGCCATCGAGGATATGACCTTTCTCCCTTATCAGCATAAACTGATTAAAAAGGAACTGCTTACAAAAGAAGAGGTAATGAAAAAAAGCTTGAAAATGGAATTATTCAGAATTTAGGAATTAACTTGTATTTGGTTTATTTACCAAAGATCACGTACCTGAACGAATACCAAGAAAAATGCCGGCAAATTGTAGGTGAATACTTAAAGGAACATAGTCCCGGTGATCCTGCATATGAGTGGATTTTAAAGGAGACTTTGCCTTTATGAACACATAAGTAATTATAATGGAAAAGGTAATTTGTTTAAGTTAAAATTACAATGAACAATAAAAACGTGTTTGCTTAATTTTTAAAAAAAGTGAAATGCAGCATGCAGCTCATTGTAAAACTTTAATTGCCATTGTATTTCACTTCATATTTTCATTATATGACTTTTGGGATATAAAAATGCAAACACTTTGTACTGTGCATCCGTCTTCTCTTTTTGCTATCTCTAAATAAGTAGCTTACCTGGGTTAACTCGTAAATTACACAAATCAGAGTTCGCACCAACACGACTCGAGAAGTTTATCGGTGCCTTTCCTCTTCTGTATCTGCTACTCCCATTGTCATCCACATTGCCGTAAAATGATTTAACATAAGTTGGTAAATACGCAAAACTGATGAAGATTCAACGAACTAATGATGAGCGTCGATTGCCAATGTCGAGTCTGGCACTTGAAAGATATGCACTAACTGCGACCTTCTGTTTTGCATGAACTCATGAATATCGGAGCTACTGAATTCATGTACTTAATTAAATGACGATAATGACGTGCTTTCATGTGTATCACCATTTACACAGATTTTTTATCTATGAAGTACTGCATGCTTACCGTTTCTAGTGATTTCATTTACAACCACAATCCAAGACTAATCTCTTACAGCTAAATATTATGCTCTTATGCGGTTGCAACACATTTGGCGAGATCAAACTCGAGAGGAAAAATTACAGAGTTGAACGCATTCTGAGCATTGATCGTGTGAGCATTTTACTGGTAGACCTAGTCAGTTTTTTTAGAATATGACATTTAGAGTCAGTATATTTTGAAAATGTATATAAATTCTGCGATAGTTTTAGAGCGTCTGCGAGAGCTCCTAGTTCTCCAGCAATTATCTGCTTACATTGTTCCGTCCGGTGATGCACATTACGTAAGTTAAGTTGGAAGGTGTTCACTCCAGTTTTCTCAACATTTTGCTAGAAGATTTGCTTATCATTTTGCATGTAGTCCGAGTTCACGGCAGAATGTGATGAACGAAGAGCATTTATCTCTGGCTTCACTGGCTCTGCGGGTACTGCCATTGTAAGCAACGATTCCGCCATTCCCGCCCATCTCTGGACAGATAGCAGATATTTCTTGCAGGCGGAGCAGCAATTGGATGGAGCGCTTTGGCAGTTGATGAAAGAAGGTTAGAAATATTGGGTCTTTTAAATTTGAATTGTCCTCGTCCACTTGATCTATGCTCATTCATTCATGAATAGGACAACCTGGCGTCCTCTCCCAGACGCAATGGCTGAAAGAGAAATTACCCCCTGGAGCAGTAGTCGGAGTGGATCCTGCTCTGTACACAAAGCGGCAGTGGGATAGTATGGAACAGGAACTTAAATCGGTCGGCAAAACACTAAAACCAGTCGAAGAAAACTTGGTGGATAAGATATGGGATAAAAGGCCTTCATGCCAAAGTGAAAGGCCAATTTTCAATCTGGGATTGGAATTCGCAGGAAAGCCGACTAAAGATAAAGTGGCTGCTGTCCGACAGGAAATGAAAGACAATGGAGCAGTGGCATTGCTGATTACTGAATTAGATGAAATTGCATGTAAATATATTTTTGCTAAAATTCTATTTTATTCCAATGACATGCTTTGTTTAAGATTTTCTTAACTTAGTTTTAAAATGTAGGGTTATTAAATCTTCGAGGGAGCGATATTCCATACGGTGCAACTTTTTTCTCTTACGTCATATTGAAAGAAAATTCATTGGACTTCTTCGTGAATCAGACTCAAGTGGCTAGTGCTGTACAGACTTTGAAGGAAAACGTTCCCGAAATAGGACTGCACAACTATGCAGATGTGTTTGATGTGCTGGAAGACATTGTAGGTGCAATTTCTATTATCATCATTATATTACATGACATTTGTATTTGTATGCAAAAATCTTTTTTGTTTCCTCTTGAGAGAAAGACGTAACCGAAGACTTTTAATTTTTAGGTCTCAAAAACTTCCGGCAAGTTTTGGTTCAATCCCAATGCAAATTACGCACTAATTAAACTTATTCCCTCGGATAGGCATTTGATAAAATTAACCCCTATTGCATTGATGAAAGCCGTGAAGAATCCGACAGAAGTTGCTGGTTACAGAAATGCTCTAATAAGAGATTCAGCTGCGCTTTGCGAATTTTTCGCATGGCTTGAAAAAGAAATGGAGAAAGGAACAAAGTTGACTGAAATTTCAGCTGCGCAAAAATTGCATAGCTTCCGAAGGTTCGTGGAAGCCATAAGAAAATCCAGTCGTAAAATGAATTATCCATTTCTAGTTTTACGTTATGAAAATATCTTCATTGTTTTCAAATAGCCAGAGACAGCATTTTTTCAATGACAGCTTTCCAACAATCTCCGCCGCTGGTATGCGATGCAAACTAAGAAAATTTCCATCATGACTAAAACTTTATCTTTTCTCGTCGTTAAAAAATACTTTAAGCAATGGATATATTTATCTAAATCAAATTAAATAGGTGAACATGGTGCTATCGTACATTACATGCCAACTCCTGAAACAGACAGGGAAATTAAAAGAACGGATATGTTCCTCTTAGATTCTGGAGGTCTTTACAGGTACGCCAAAATTCTAAAGTAAAGCTTCTCATCTTACCCCAACTTTTGTATTCAACTGAATTCTTTGCAGAGATGGAACTACGGACATTACTAGAACAATACATTTGGGCACTCCAAGCTCACACCAGAAAAACTGCTACACGAGAGTATTAAAGGGTCAGATAGCACTAACGCGGGCGATATTTCCCAGTAGAATGACTGGCCAACGATTGGATAGCTTTGCTCGGTGCGTAATATTTCTTGCATGTAAATAGGTTTCAAAAAATTTCGAGGAATTGGTTAAATACTTTGAATTTTTCTTTGTTATCACGACAGACAATTTCTTTGGGAGGCAGGATTGGATTATGGCCATGGAACAGGTTAGTTTATTGATTCATAAAATGAAATCGTGAACGTCAATTTGAGGCATCTATGTCAAAGCATATTCAAATGTACGTAAAATTAGGACATGGTGTTGGAAGCTTTCTTAACGTTCACGAGGGTCCATTTGGAATCGGTGGAGGGTACAATTCCCAGGATCCTGGAATGAGGGAAAATTTCTTCACGTCAAATGGTCAAGTGATAAAATTGCTACGAAAATATTTACTCACTCCTATGAAGAAGTTTATACCAGTTTAACTCAGTTTCATATCACCACCCACAGAGCCTGGCTATTATGAAGACAACGCATTCGGGATCAGACTAGAAAACATAATCAGAGTGAGAAACGTTTCCCTTGACCATAACTTTCAAAATCGAGGATTCATCGGATTCGAAGATTTCACATTTGTCCCATACGACCAAAAACTGATAGATTTTTCCTTGCTCACGGAAGACGAGGTCTAACAAATACAAAAATGAAAATCTTAATTAGTTTTCTTCATATTATGCATCTTAGAAAGTTGACCTTGTGCATATTTCTTATACACACACAGATTAAGTATCTGAATGCTTATCAATCGGAAATACGACAAGTTGTGGGGAACTACATGAAAGCAAATAACATGAGCAATGACGCATACGAGTGGATGCTTCAAGCGACCTTACCGTTGCCCAAGGAAGCGGTGTCAACAACGACGCCCTCGATTCCAACAACAACGGGTGGCAGTAGCCGTGGCAGAAATGCAATTGAAGTAATGGTTCCTTTCATCGTCCTTGTGCATTTAGTCATTTCAAGCTTTTAACTGTGTCTAGTAAAAATAAAAATAGACTTCAGTTCGCCTTTTTCTCGATGCATGGGTTTGTTTTATGTTTTCTCTCGGAATGTTCAGCATGTTCCGTTCGTGTCAATGAATGATTTTAAAATAGCAACAATATCATCGTCTATTTTACCCTAGAAGACTGCAAAACTCTTGCTTTTTGTCAAAGAAAGTTTATTCGTTCCCTATAGCCTATTTCAGAATGAATGTAAATTACGATTAGGCGTAAACTATTTTGCTGTTGATCTCTATGAATGGCCTACATTTTTGCTTTCCTGGAAATTTTTTTGAAGGACGAACCTCCCTGGATTGTTTCAACTTTTTCATTCATAAATGCCTTCATTGTTGTCTGGTTTGGCGGATGGTCTAATTACGAGCGAGGGCCCGCGGAAGCGGACCGGTTCATTTATCTCCCTTCTTCTCTGCTTTTTTGGATGCAAAACAAACATTTCTTCTGTGTATACTACATACTGTATACCACTACATGCCGCATGGTGATGATAATGGTCTAAGGAAACGAGATTCCTCTTTGGTGGAGTCTGGTGCACTTGATCAATCCATCATCTTCATCACATTTAACTTGAGCATGTCATATTTTGTGGGATCTATTGCGGAGACAAAATCATAAAAGCTAATGCATTTTACCCAGCCCAAGCTTATGCATTTTCTTGATATCAATGACGTATATTACTAGATATTGCGTTGGGTCATGCATCTTTGTTTGTTCACACTTTCCCTTACTCAATTTAATCCAAGAATCAATCAGTCAAACTTGTTCTAATGAAGATAAAAGTGAAAAAAACTACTGCCCACAGAGAGCTTTACAGATATACAAGGGCATGGAAATCGAATGTATGAAAAATTAATGATCATATCGTGCACGTTGACAGAAGTCAAAAAGATGGAGAAGATGAGAGACCGCCCTCTTTTTACTTTACGAATCCAGTGAGAACCATCATCATCACCAAAAGTTTTTATCATCACCATTTCAGATTCCTCTCTAGCTCATGTAGGTCATCGGAACAAAGATCCAGCTTAGGGAATGACAAAACCTGTTAGCGACGAGAACGTTGTTGAAAAAAGACAAGTTTTTTGAGAGGAGAATTCCTAATTTCAATATCGTTTCAACAATAATGAAGTCTTTTGTGCAAATCTCCCTGTTCTCCGCCATCTCCTTCGCAGTTCTCCTCCAAAATTATGAGGTGATGGCGATAGGTTTTTCGGGGTTTTCCTGGGGCTGGGGAGGTGAAGTACAAAATTATACGAGAGTCGTGACAAGTCCAGAGGCGATTGCAAGGTTCCCGCTCAAGTACCCGTTTAGACAGTGCAGTTCAGGGATGGAGGGAGTGATGACGAGAATACTTGTTTACCCCTGCGTGGGAGAAAGGGGAAGATGCCATTTGACTCGTGGGGAGAACGTGACATTGGACTTGGAGTTTGTGAGCAATATCCCCACAGATAATTTGATGGGATCACTCAGCGCGAGTTTCACGAGATGGTTTTCTCCGGTCACTTTGGGAGAGCCTGAGGCAAGTCACAATAAAAGAATACAATATTAATATTTTCTCTTTCAGAATTAATTTTATGTTTTATATTAATTTTATCTTTCTATTGCAGGATCTGTGTAAATCTGAGCATATTTCTTGTCCAATTCAACCCTTTTATCCGTACCGATACCGCACGTCCATTTTTATTAGCCCCACTCTCCCCGCCTTGAGCCCGGATATTAAGGTGATCATCAAAGCGGAAAAAACGAGGGAGATTGCTTGTGCAATTGTACCAGTGGCGATTATTGGACTGGAGAGGGATGGCTTGTCCGATGACCAGTTCGTCTTCATTAAGGAGGAACGGAGTCTCCGAACTCATTACTGATATCTTCTGAACCTTCTTTCAACTTGGAAAAAACTGGAATTAACCTTTAAATCTGATTTATTGAAGGGTGGTTGTAATGAAGTTTCTGCACTTTATGAACAAAATTGTTATTACTATTTATGACTTTCTCTTATCTTGTATCTCTAGATTAAGATGGGGAAAAAGTGTTTCTAATTTTAGTAAGTTAAAAAAATACACTAACTTGTCAAATAAAACATAATACCAAAAGCTCATGTTTATCATGAAATGAAACCGAGTTTATTGCGAACAGTTTATTAAAGCAATGTTATGATGCAATGAAATGGCCAATATTGATATGCACCTGAGAAAAAAGAAAAGGCATCATTTTACTTTAGCCAGATCATGAATGGAGTTCAGGGATAAATCATTCCTCTTTCTTTCTTTTTTGTCACATTTTTACTTCAAAAAAGCCCGAAGAAGGATATCATGTTTTCCAGAATTTTTCTCATGTACATTATTTGCTTTGCATTGTGCGATTCGAAAGTCGTAAGAGCGACAGGAGAAAAACGTGAAGATGAAATCGAAACAACTGCTGGTACGACATATTCGGTTTTAATTGAATAACATATTTTCATATAAAGCGGAAACATTTTAGTATGTCATGTTTACTTTTAGCGCCTTCCACCACCCCTGAAACAAAACTGACATGTCCCGAGGAAATATTCGAATCACAGCGGTATGGGAATTTCAAGTTCCCAGAAACGGAGGCTGAAAATAATGGGAAAATGGTGAAGGTCGACTGTCCTTTAGGCTTTCGAGACGACGGGCGGGAGTCGATTTATGAAGCAATTAGCATCAGACAATCAAAAATCGAGCTGAGTGGGGCAACTCGAACTTGCCTTTTGGTGATTGAAAATGGGACGGGAAGGGCAGAATGGCAATGGCCGGATATTCAATACTGCAAAGCTAAAGTAAGTATAGAGATTTATTGTACCATTCATTATGGATTGCATTTAAAAGCATTTTAATTGATAACAAAATCATTCATCCCTGAAAAGAGAACGAATCAGGCCCTGCAAGTTTTTAGAACAACATTAGCGCAATATATCGAAAAACCACGCACACGGGATCAATTATGGAACAGTGCTTTGATTTTGGAAGACTTTGCTGCAGAAGATTATGAATGTGCCCTAGAGCTTGTGAACGGTTATGCATCGCTTCTCACATCACCCCAACTTAATGGAGAGAACGGATTTTCACAAGCCGAACGCAATTCGATTTATAACATGGTCGTCCGATTTATAAACCGCTTGAGTTCTACTCTTCCTCCAGGCTTCAAGATTCAGGTTGGAAATGAAGGTGTGGCTATTGAGACAGTGACATTTCCAGGAACCGATTTTTTTGTCAAGGCATATCCATTAGCGAATAATGTTCAAGATAGTGATAGTAGCAACCCATATGCCAATACAATCCAGGGCGTGAAACGGTATGAAACTAGAATTGCTCCTGGAAATGAGATCAATGTTTTAATTGACATATCGGCTGAAGCAGTCCAGAAAGCCATGACCCAACAGGAAGAAACGCATCAGAGCCCTCAATTAAAAATCACTGCCTACAGCGATGAGATCTTTAAAGCGTGGAAAGGAAATGAAAAGAGTCCTGCGCTTCCCTCTGAAATATGTAGTCCGAAGCCATCATCTCTGGAAAAGCTGAACATAAATGGTTCCAGTCATAATAATGAGGCGTCAAATGAATGTGATGGAAATTCGACACTTTGCGAAAGTCATGAAGACAGTAGTCGGGGTCTCTTATGCATTGAGCTGAACGGTGCCATTGAAGACTTGACGGAACCTGTGGAGTTTTCCATCATGGACAACTTCATTGCACCGGATGGATATCAATTAACGTGCGTTTTCTGGGATCCAGAAGGTACTCGAACAATGTTATTTAATTAAATTACTCACCTAATTAAAGAAAAAAAATCTCCTTATTTGTGTAGCCGGAAATTGGTCAAACGAAGGAATAACAACGACCAAACAGGAGAATGGTGTCAAATGCAGTTCAACCCATTTGAGCGCATTCAGTGCCTTAATTGAACCTCTACCCTTACCTTTTCCTGGTGCAGAATACGCCCCCATAAATAACTCCATTCATAGTTACATCTTATCTATTTTGTCATCAATTGGATCTGTTTGTTCCATAATTGGATTATTTTTAACTTTGCTGACATTTGGAATCTTCAGGTATGTTTGCCTAACTTTTGATATTCTGTTTAGTGGGAGAAATCCAGTTGCCACATTTGTTTTTGCTTAGGACGCTGAGAAGAGAAAGATCCAACCGCATTCTGATCAACCTTAGCATTTCCCTACTTCTCCTTCATATCATATCCGTCAGCGGTAGCAGGAGTTTGTGGGATGATCACTGCTTCGTACCCGCAGTATCTCTGCATTACCTAGTTCTGACTTCATTGGCTTGGATGATGGTGGAAGCTGTGCATATGTTTGAGCTTCTCATATCTGTTTTCGTGCGACCGGAAACACGTTTCCTCATCAAACGCGTTTTACTTGCTTGGGGTAATATGATACTTCTATTATGATTTTAGACGTCTCAAATAAATTTTCTCATGAATTGACATCGTACCTTCGTATATTTAGGCATGCCATTAATTATCGTAGTCATTTGTGCCATTATTGAGCCTGAAGTTTACCATCTTGGAAGAGCAGATTTGTGCTTGATGTCTCCTTATAAAAACATTTTCCTCTACTATGGCGCTTATATCGGCCCTGTTTGCCTCATGCTCCTTGTAAACCTCATTATCTTCATCAGGATTTTCCGGGTATTCTACCAACAAACGAAGCGGACAAAAGCAGTGGCGAACAATGGACAAGGCACAGTGCCAAAGTATCACTTTGTCAAGATTTCCCCATCACAAATCAAAGGTGCTACTTCAGTTCTAGTGCTTCTTGGAATTGGCTGGATTCTAGGACTTCTGGCGATGGGACCGTTTGAAGTGCTTTTCAGGTATATGTACTGCATCTGCAACGCTGGACAGGGCCTTTTCATCTTTATTTTCAGAGTTGCTCTGAATCCACAGGTAATAAAACCTATAATGATTCCAATCGAGAGTAATTAGGATGTCTAGTCTATCATCATGAATCTTTTACTTTAATCATATCTGAATTATTAAGGCCTGCAAACAATGGAAGAAAGTCATTATCGGATTTCCAACATCGGAAAGTTCCATGGACGTTTCCACGAGCAGTTCCTCCATCGCTATTGGAAATCGAAAGTTGAAGAGGAAGAGTACCATCATGACACCGACCTTGACTTCCGCTTCGAACTCTGTTGAAAATTCGTTGACAGCCTCGAATCCCATATCGGCTACGTTGGCTAATACACTTGCTGCCATTTTAAAAGCGGAGAATGAGAGAGTCACGTCCAGCAATCAAGATTTGAATTAAATACCTAAAACTGCATTATAATTGCATACAATTTCATGCTAAATAATACTTAATATTATTTTAAAAAAAGAATATGAATTATTAAATATTTAAAATAAAAGAATATTCATTAATAAATTGATTTTTACAGCCAATTTAAAAATATTTATTGACGATAAAGAATCAATCAAAAGTAACATTCTCAGGATTAAATGAATGAGGCAGTAAATGTGCGAGAGACGTTATTCCGACCTCCTCCGTTTCTGGATTGTAGAGGTAGATGGGTATCCGGGGATTGAATTCCGCAAGAAATTGTCTACAGGCTCCACATGGTCCAGTGAGAAGGTCCTTGTTCACGGCAGAGATTGCAATCATTTTAAACTTTAACTTTCCCTCTGACACAGCCTTGCAGACTGCAGTGCGCTCCGCACAAACGGTCAGACCGAAGGAGACGTTTTCAACATTGCATCCTTGCACAATGCTGTCATCTTCACAGAGGAGCGCACATCCAACGGGAAACTTGCTGTAGAGACAATAGGCCCTTGTGCGAGCATCAACGCTTTGCTCAATCAAGGTCCTGACGATATCGTCTGCGTAAAGATATTTCAAATATTATTACCTATTATAAATTGGGTACATCTAGAGAAAATGCGAAAATACGCGGTTTTGAAGGTTTTGAATTTCCTTACCTAATTTCGAAATTGATTTCTGAACCTCCATAACTTCCCTTCAAAAATATTGTCTCCCAAAAGAAAATGAGTTTGTCACCACGAGATAAAAGATACAGAGGACGAGGATGATTGAGGAGAATGAAGTTGACGAAGAATCAAGTCTTCTAAGACTGATGCTTGACACATTATGGGTGGACTGGACCAACAAAAACATATATACATAGGTAGGAAATATTTATAATCTTGAAGAAGCCAATTAAATATATTTCTTTTATTCATTTAATGTCAAGTAAGAAGTTCTTATGGACGGGAAAATTCTTACGTACCTATAACTTTTTGAACAAGAAAAAGGTTTGGGAAATAAAATCCTAAATTATATGCTAAGATCTAAAGGCGTTTCACATCATAATCCACAATAAGACTCTTCTTGTGATATAGTGATACATTGGGTGGGTTGAAGAAAATACAAATGTGCATGCAGTGGCACATGACATTCGTGAATGATGCGCAGAATGTAGCCCTAATTTAATTGACAACAACTGTTCTCCTAATTTAATAAGGGATTATTTTCGATGGTTGATATGTCTGGTACACCGATGTAACCAGATGAAACGAATTAAATAATATGATGAAGTCTGAATCTGAATGCGAGTTTTGATGCAATAAAATGAGCGTGAAATGTTGCACTAAAAGTACCCATTTCCTTCCGATGACTTGAAGACAATAACCTTTGTACCACTTGGCACTTGGTAATCAACCAAAAAAGAAAGATTCGTATGTAAATAAATGCCTACAAGAATGACTGACAATCTGAGGATGGGGCAATTTGAGAATCGTGATGGATTTCATGCTTTTTTCCGAAGACGACGAAAAGGTTATACAATAAAAATAGGGAATGTTTTATTTGAAAATATAAGAAAAGTAAGTGTATAAATAGTTTACAAATTCTGTCTCCCAATCATTTAATTGCGAATTCATTCACTTCTTATTGCGAAATCAACTACACTTTTTAAATGCTATTTTACTACTAACCTACATGACATGCGAAATGAGAAATTACATACATAATATGTATATTGCGTTATTCTCGAAT
>JAHZNI010002687.1:0-12274 GCA_027744415.1 Seira ritae
TTAAGTCGGTACCTTCAATTTATCAGCCACCGGACCATTTAGACCGATATGGGCTTTATACAGCTCTGCGATTTTCTCAACATCGCCAAAACTCGTAGCCGTTTTACCCCCCATCGGTTTGCCTTCCCCACCCACAGGAGAATCCTCCTCTCTGTTCATCATGCTTCTTAATCGTTCAATAATTCTGTCGTCGTCGTCATCAAACGCATGTACATTCGCAGATTCTGTCGGCAAAGATCGAAGCTTTTCAGCCATGTGGTGCGCAGCCATCCTCTTGGCAAGTTTCTTTGACTTTCCCTTCCCAATTTCGACATATTGCTCCCCGACCTTGCAAGCAATAGCGAAAAGACGTTCATGGGGCAGTCCTTCCTCGGAATGTACCTAACAAGGATCACTTTACGTTAGCTTCGCTGAGTTAATTTTTGCATAAACAAAGATGACGATGACAATCAATTTACTTCATAGGTCGGTGGAGGAAACTTCATTTTCATACAGAGTTCTTGTAAGACACCAACAGGATTGCCTCCGAGATCCGAGTCGTTACCTAATCTGATTTCATCAGGATCCATGCCTGGTTGACCTGGAGCACCTCCAAATACATCTTGGGGTCCTAGGCCCATAGCTCTGAGCATGGCACGAGCCGTATTGTGCTTTGCCTCCTTTTTCGAACGCCCAGTCCCAGTTTCTAAATTACATTTACAAAAGGATAAATTTCCACATCTATCACTCATAGCTAAACATATAAACAGCAATAAAAACTTCAATTAATTTTACTTACCTTGTAAAACGGCCCCCTTGAACTCCACCGTTAATCTATACTGGAAAATGGGCTCATGTACAGCACCTT
Source organism: Seira ritae (assembly GCA_027744415.1). NCBI lineage: Eukaryota > Metazoa > Arthropoda > Collembola > Entomobryomorpha > Entomobryidae > Seira > Seira ritae. Next base: position 848 of record JAHZNI010002687.1, read on the forward strand.
CAACTTGAAGCAAGTCATATTTCGGGGTGATGTTCTTCCTCGTACAGATCTCATGAAGCCAGGACACTGGCGTTTTAATGTGCAAACTGATCCATTATTTATAATTTAATAATATAATGACAACGCGTGGTATTTAAAATTTCCCAGTTCCAGGTTTCTCAACGCTGGAGATCAAGTCGCTTTATTTTTTTTAATTTTATGGAATGGGCTTAATTATAAATGGATCTCGAACAAAATTAATACATTTTACAGTTGAAAAGAAATCACGCAATCAAAGTATAAAGTAATTTGTACAGAGTTTTTGTACATTATGGGCCTGCTGTGGACAAGAGGACAAGAGAAGAGCCACAAGACCACCACATGAGCGAGCGTAAAAACACATCAAAACTCAAAAGTGCACTTCATAAAAGCATGTGCATTTACGTCTTCGCTTTCCCCATAAAAGCCCGTAGAGTTTACCAAACAAGCTTAACAGCAGCCGGACTTGTTTACAAACAAAAACATTGATAGTGGATCCTGTCAAAAAGAGTCAACCATCTAAAGCACATCGTATTTAGTTTAATTGTCCCATTGAACTTAAATTAGTTGTAAATTCTACATTATTAAAGCCCTTATTTAGTACGTTCGACTAAATTTTAGTGTTTTCTGATCCACCAGTTTGAAGTTTGGCTTTTAAAGTTGTTTAAAAGTTAGCATTTAAAATGTCAGAAGCACGTTCGGAATACAAACTGAAGAATCCTCCGGATGACGCCATATCCTCAGTTCGATTTGCGCCCAAGTCTTCGTATGTTCTCCTGGTTTCATCATGGGACTCGTATGTTCGACTTTATGACGTTCTTGGAAATACCGTGAGAACAAAGTATACTCATAACCAGTCGCCTGTGTTGGATGCGTTAATGACGGTTAGATTCATAAATTCATATATAACATAACTAGTGGGGGTATTATGTCTAAAAGTGTTCCCTGGAATGGCCTGATTTAATAGGTTTATTTATGATTCTGCAGGACACTAACAAAGTTTTCAGTGGCGCCCTGGATGGAACTATTATCAGTTCCGATGTTAATGGAGATCAAAGTTAGTTAAAAGCTTTATTTTTTAAAATTATTCTTGATTTTTTAAGTTTAAGTCAAACAGTTCAGAGTAATGGGGACGTTTAATTTCAGAATACACCGTTGGTCAACACGAAGATGCTGTTAGATGCATTGAGTACAGCGAGGAGAAAAATATGTTGGCCACTGGAAGCTGGGATCGGATGGTTAAGTTATGGGATGAACGAACGTTAGGACCTGTGGGGTCACATTCTCAACAAGACCTTGTTAGTATAAATTGAAGATTCGTATTGTATATATGATTATATGTCCTCTTCTTTTTGGTATGGTATGTATGGGGTTTAAAAATATTGATTTCGGTTTGGTTAATTTTAAAGGTGTACACGATGAGCGTAAAAGACGAAATGCTAATAGTGGGCACAAGTTCAAGAAAAATCATTGTTTGGGACTTGAGGAATATGGCTCAACCGTTCCAGCAACGAGACTCACTTTTGAAGTATCAGACAAGATGTGTGAGAATATTCCCAAACAAACAAGTGAGATATGCATTTTATTTTTCATTTTGAATTCGAAACTCATAAATTATGAGTCATAATATTTTAATTCTAATTTAGCTTACTGACGTTTTAATTTTTTCAGGGTTATGTTTTGAGTAGTATTGAAGGCCGTGTTGCTGTAGAATACTTTGACCCGAATCCTGAAGTGCAGAAGAAGAAGTACGCGTTTAAATGTCATCGGATAAAGGAACATGGAATGGAGTGTATATATCCGGTCAATGCTATTAGGTATGCGCTACTGAAGTGCAGAAAAAGAAGTACGCGTTTAAATGTCATCGGATAAAGGAACATGGAATGGAGTGTATATATCCGGTCAATGCTATTAGGTATATATGCTATATTTCTTCTGATCAAAAAATAGTGATAATTGTTACAAAATTATTTTACTTACAAATAATTACAAACTGTTTGATTCATCGAATTGATTTCATTTTTTATTTTAACAGCTTTCACGCAGAACACAGATTTTTAATAATAATAATAATTACTTTAGTAGTATTTCTAGAAAATGTTTTATTTTGTGTACATAATGAATGATTGTGACCCTTTGTATTAATAAATTCCTTTTTACCAACTTTATTTCAGCAAAAGTTTATCTTTCAGACAAACACAGATAAGAAATAAGAATACATATTTATGGCTCACTATCAGACGTGTCGTGTCGCGTAATCTGTCAGATGCATGTCGATATTGTCCAAATATAAAAATTGAATGAACTTTATTGATTCATTCGATTATTGATTAGAACAAGTTATATCGGTGAGTTTGGCAAAGATATGATTTAGACCTGAACTGAACTACTTCGGATTAAATTCATGAACTCTGCTTCTTATCAGTGCGAATATATGCTGGTGTCCACCTGGTACCTGGGATTTCCCCAATTACATTTTAATGCGCTCATAATATTTTTAATCTTTTTCATATTAAAAATTGGTGTGATCATGATCAAAGAAAACGTGTGCTTTTAGGACTGAAACATGCATTGCATTATATGCATATTAATTAATTTGCATGACATCGTTATTGCTGGAAGTGAAAGCATTAGATAAAGTGACTCCACATGCTTTAAATATCACTCAATTTTGGCATGTAGTATGTAGTTCAGTGTAAAAAGCAAAAACTTCAAATCATCAAATTTAGTATGAGTTTTTTTGAGTAAATTTTACCCTTCGAATTGGAAATCATGGATATAAGCATAATTCTAATCAGCTTGAGTCTGGGTTTGGTAGGTATTTTGGTGATAGTGAATTGGTTTAGGTTTCGCAAGTTGCCCCCAGGTTCGAAATATCATAAAATATGTATGGAATTGTTCAAAATCAGGATAGAATGATAATCAATAAACTTGTCCTTTTGTTTAGGACCATGGGGCATTCCGATACTCGGATATTTGCCATTCATTTTGTTCAAAAATCCACTGAAGGTTTTTCCAGAGTTCAAGAAACGTTATGGGAAAGTCTTTTCCATGCAACTAGGGGACTTCTGTGTGGTAGTGATCAATGATTACAAGCTTATTAATGAAGCTTACAGGCAGGATGTGTTCATGGGAAGGCCCGCCTTTGTTGCTCAAATGACTAGAAATCATGGGAAGAAACGAGGTAACAAGCCCCATTAATCGCACTAATTAGTATTGCTTCATGAAATTTTAACAGTATATACAATTATAATCAACAGGACTATTATTTTCTGAGGGTCATGTCTGGATGGAGCAAAGGCGCTTCGCTATGAGGCATTTGCGAAACTTTGGATTTGGAAAACATTCGATGGAATCGCAGCTTCTTTTTGAAGCACAGGAGCTTATGAAATTTTTTAGGTGGATTTTAAATGAATTGTGGCAAATCCCAACTTCATTTCATTAACTATTTCACAATCGGAAATTTCAAAATTGCTTCCCTTCATTTCAAACAGAGAAAATATTGGAAAGCCAATTAACTTGAGAAATAGGTTCAATGCAAGCGTCCTCAATTCTCTTTGGTACATTTGCACCGGAACCAGATTTGAAGCAGACGATCCCGATTTTCTATTCATGATTGATAGCTTTATCAAGTAAATATACCATGTCGTTTATGTGTTTAAATTTCATGAAGAAAGCTAAATATGTAGTTGAATAATTTGCTTTTAATTTATTCCCTAATTAGTAATATGCAGAAGTTAGAACTAACTGGATTGGTTTACTTCTTCCCTTGGATTCTGAAAAATACTGACATATTTATCAAAGGGTTCTGGAAAAACTTCCTCCGAACTCGTGACAAAATTCAAGGGCTCATTCGGGATTGCATCGAAGACCACAAGAAAACCTACAATCCGTCTGACATAAGAGACTTCATTGATGCAATGATTGAAAAATGGAAGGCTACCAATGATCCCAAATCGAGCTTTTATAAGGACGAAGGAGGCAATGAAATACATACATATTTTGGTAGTCTGAAGAAGCGGAAAGTGTACTATATACATACCTCATCATTGGAATTTATAAATCCATTTTAGATCTCAACATGCTACTCGTTTTGGTGGACCTATTTCTTGCTGGCGCTGAGACAACGAGTAGTACCTTGCAATGGGCGATGCTGTACATGATAACGTATCCTGAAGTTCAAATGAAAGTTCAGCAGGAAATTTTGGATGTGATTGGGCCAAGTAGATTACCGAGTTTAGAAGATAGACCGAGGTAAAATAAATCAATTGTGACTTTCTTTATCTTCATTTTTTTCATTAGGCTAAAAAACGAACGCGTAATTTTATAAATAGAATGATCTACACGGAAGCAACTCTGAATGAAATTCATCGGTATTGCTCGCTTGTTCCTTGCGCAGTTTTTCATAACACATTAGAAGACGCAGGTAAAGCATGCATATTGATAAACCAAACAGGAAATGAAACCTATTTTACTTGTAACATTCGCATGTCCAGAACTAGATGGTTATCTCATACCAAAAGACACAGTCATATTAGCAAACCTCAGAGACGCTCACTACGATGAACAATTTTGGGGTGATCCGCAAAATTTCCGACCAGAAAGATTTATCGATGAGAATGGATCGATGATAAGGCAAGAGTTCCAAATTGTCATAATGATTAAATAATTACACTAAATAGGTGAATGAGTGTTGCCAGTAAAGTCTAACCAAGGTTTAATAATTAAATAGGCCAGCTGCATTTATGCCATTCTCCTCTGGGAAAAGGACTTGTTTAGGTATTTTTCTGAAATAAATTGTGTTTTGGAAAGAAATTCAAGATATTAAGTTTCTATTAAAAATGTCATTTTTTGCTTCAGGGGAACAACTTGCCAAGGATAACTTATTCTTGTTCTTCACTTGCATCATTCAGAACTTCACTATATCAAAGGACCCAAATTCTCCTCCTTCTTCTCTTGAGCCTAATGCTCCAACCTTAATTGTAGCTCCAAAACCATTTAATATTATTGTATCAAATAGGAATAATAACTGAAGGCTGACAAAAATGCTTCTGGAAGTGATTTATTCTAACATTATATGCAGTAATTTTGGAATATTCGTTTTGCTTGCATAATTAATGATTTTATTAACCTTATTCGTCAAAGGTTATCAATGCTAACTTACACAATAAATTATTAAATAAAGAGAAATCGGTTTTATAAATAAATATAAGCCAATTTAAGAATAAACATGAACATGCTACGCTAAACCCAATTTGAATAATTTCCCCGAATCAATTATTAATAGACAATTAGTAATTTACCTTAAAACCATTATGGCACCAAAAATAAAACTACGAAAACGATAATTCTAGGATTTAACACAAATTACCACTATATTATTTTCATGAAACTAATCAAGCAAATACTTTTACAAATGATATTAAACGAAATTTATCGAAGCGAAAGTTTGCGAATACTATACATCAAAAATTAATTTGAAAGCACCGCACCGAACAGGTAACAATTTTGACAAAATAATAACGAAGTAATATTCTCAACGAAATCAAAATTAAGATCCAATCAAACAAACCGTATTTTATCAATAAGACAAAATTTTAATAGAAATAAACAGACTAAATTGAGTTTATAATGTGATTTAATCACATTTTGTTCAAAGGTTTCATCCAAACTCCAACACGCGATATTTATAACTAAGTACATTATTATTAAGTAAAAGATAATTTTGAAATCATGCACGAAGTCTAATGTTATGTAGCGCTTGAAATAAATTAATTTTGTCTGCGATAAGTTGAAAACCATTATGTGGAATGCAAGGAAATTCAATCAGTCAAAGAAATTCTAAATGAAAGCAATTTGTGAGTGACATGACAGTCCAGATCTAATGGGCGGATTGCATTGTAAGGCAACATCATTCTATCACAGCGAACGTATTTTCGGAATTCATTATGGCAAAATCTGCGAATGCCACTGGATAAACGGATAAAGGTTTATGAAAGAAACAGTGATTGTATTCTATCGAACAGTGATAGGTAAATCGAAAGGCAATAAGGTGTCGCCTTAATGGATTGTCTCGATAAGTTTACGCGTATTCTTAACATTACACAATATGTATATATCTTTTAAAGAATGAAAAGTATGTTTTTAAACAAATAAATGAAGATGATATCACTAACTTTCTATTATGCTATTTCATGCACTCCAAAAAATAAAACACTCCAGTATCATCAACTGACACAACCTTGGTGAAATTAGAGTCACACTGAAAATTCTGGGCATAATTACCACGAAAGCAGAATTGTTGCAATAGTTCCCTTTTGCCTTGTCGACCTATCTTACTTCCTGATGGTATTTCTAAGGAAAGGCGATTGTGTTTGGCAGGTGAGTCACCCGATTTCCGCCGACGGCGTTCGGACATGAAGCTTGTGCGTCGTTGCTTTTCTTCAGGCTGAAAAACGACAAATGAATTAAAAGAACGAAACAAGAAAACAAAAGGTAAGTGTAAAGATGTAAGTCATTGTACACATCGACTCATCCAATCGATACAATAATGACTCACCTTTTCCAATGACCAAAACACTAACTTATCGCCGCACGTCATAAGCCATTTCGAATTTGAGATGTGCATTGGAGAAAATCGGATTTTTCTAACCCACGATTTGTGCAAAATAAGATCCATTTCCTCCTGATATAACCCTCCTTCGACGTTCCAAATCTGCAGTAAAGCATACATTTTACTTTGATATGTCGTGCCCGTAGTTTTTTTTAAAATAATAATTTTTAATTCCTAGAACTTACGATAACTAATCCATTATCATGTCCCACAGCCAATTTTGACCCATACGCGTCAAAAGCAAGAGATCGAACGGGAGACCCATGCCTACAGTTAATCGTATCAACTGCAATAATGCCAACCTCCTTGTCTAAGTTATACAAGCAGATTCCATCTTCCGTTGTGCCCAGCGCTATTAAATTTCCGTCCTGAGTTATTTCTGAACACGTTATGTGCATGTCCCCGCCAGGAGGACGAATGTATTGGAAGTGTCTGGATTCTACAGCGTCAAACATCTTAATGAAAATAAGAACAGATAAAGATAAGTATTGCCGGACGTTTACAACCCCAGCACTCTCTCAGCACATTTTATAATTTAAAAAATAGATGTTTCGATTACCTGCACGCTACCGTTTTGTGAGCAGACAACGAACACACTGGTACCAACGAACGGAAAATGAACACCAATGATGGGTCGTTGTGAAAACTTGACGTGGTTTATTTGCATGAAATTCATGAAGACCTACCAAAAATAAAGAATTTTAAACAATTACAAGAATTTGCTTACAGGAATTATTTGTTTGATTTGCTTTCCAAGAATAATTGAAAGTTTACCATGAAGCTACCATCGATAGCACCCGATATTAAGTATTGTCCCGTGTTATCAAGCTGAAGTAATGTCACTCTCAAGTTCTGCGCACCGATTTGCATAACATCAACCTTTTTCCTATCCAAAGTTCCACCTCCAGCTACCGAAGAGGATCCATAATTGGCTGGGATTAAAAATCCGATGTATCGTTCCAATGGCAGTTCCAACAACGACAAAGAAATTGGAGCAAGTAGATGGACTAAGAGCAATTGAACTGATTTCATATGCAAATGAGTTCGTCTCGAACAAGCGTTTATAATCTCTGTAAACTTGAACGGTATTCTTTTCAGAAATGAAGGCAGATATAAAGTGTCCTTTGTGGGGACCGGTGTCATGAAATCTTGATGTGAATTTCGGATTCTTTGCTGGTTCTTTAGTTCCCTTTTCTTCTTCCTGAATATCCCAGACCATGACGCAGTGATCCTCACTTCCGGAAAGAAGACAGGATACGTCAACATTGGAGAAGTCTAGGCACGTGACCCATCTAAAAAAGCAAAAATATTGTAAATGTTTCACAGTTTAATTTTTAAACTCCAATTTAATGTACTCTAAATATTTACCCATTGTGACTACTAAAGCTTCCCAAATGAGATCGCGTGCTCAGCTCATTCAAAACGATTTTGTGATCCGACGTTCCACAGGCGAGTAAGTATTTGTCATCATTTCTAATCAAAGCAGCACACAAATAATTTCCATGCACCTTCTTCGGCAAAATATCTTCCCTTATGGCAGCGATGCTATTTTCTCCATCATCCACCTCTACGGAAATCATTGATCCCACACCGCCACCACAATCTGACTTTGATCCAGGGGACTTCCCACCGCCAAAAGAGTCCGTCGATGTGATTGACGTGGTCATCAGTAAATTCGTATCCAAGGGCTGGAGGAGATTTGGGTTCTTTCTAATATTTGGAAGCTCTAATTTTCCATTTAAAATTTGAGGTGGTATACATCTCGACGGACTCAGACTCCTCGAACGCGTTGATTTTTTCTTTTGCCCGTTCCTCACTACTTTCCATATCCCAATGTCGTTCTCACTAATCGAGCAGAACCTATGGTCGGATATGAAAATGATGTCGACGATTCTCATCGTGTGGCCCTCCACAGAATTGTATAAAGTTCCTCGCTTATCGCTGGGACTCAACAGAACTACCTGATTCTCTGCAGAGCATATGAAATAAGACGGATATTTCTCCGGAGGAACTCTGCACAATTGAAAGGTCAATTCAGGATAAGCTTCAATGTACGGAGATATTTTGAGGAGAACAGATCCAGTGAATGAGTCCCACACCAAGATTTCATTTATTGAGCATGACACAACTCGACTTCCATCTAAGGCGAACTCAGCACTGGTTACTGATGCAGAATGAAAAGCAAAAGTGAAGGCACTGTCATCTCTTCGGTATTCGAAAGACCAATGGTCTGGTCTGAGCTTTGGGGACGGGGAGGTTCCGAGTAGCCGCCCATTTCGAAGTTCTTCACTCTGTTCCTCTATTTCTTCCAGAATGGATTGCAAATCCCAAATCTTGCACATTTTATCTGCAGATGCTGAAAGGAAGACCAGTTGACTTTCGCCGTCTTTTGTGGGGGATGATGTGGGTGAAGAAATGGCGTCGCCCTTCCTATATAGTCCTTTTATTGTGTAAGGCTGAATGGAATTAACACTATCCGCGTGTCCGAAGAATATATGACAAACTGCAGAGGATTCCAAGTCACATAATTGTATGGTGCCACTATGCAATCCCGCAAGGAAATGATTACCACCGGAACCAACGAACTTGGCGCAAACGACATGATCACTACATAAAACGGTGCTCTCAGGATGCTTCCACATTCCCGACTTGGCATTGGCCCATTCGACGTACAAGCGACTTGGGGACGACTTTGCTAGTCTTTTTGCCTGCTCATGAACACGTTGCAGGTAGGGAGCTTGAAGTGCGATTTGGACGATGTCCATATCAGACTGGTTGTAAATCTTATAGCCTTCGAGTTGAGCAAATGTCTGTATTTCTTCGACAAGCTTGAGACGGTCATCTTTGTCGCAGACTATGAAATCAAAGTACTTTTTAATATCAACGAGGAGATCTGCAGGCCCAGTTATGCGAATCTTTTCCCCGATAAATTGGAGATCCAAATACAGTTTGGGGAATAGATGATGAGAACCAGACTTATAAATGTGGTAACCTATAAAGAAGTAGATGTAGCCGTCGTCGGGTAACCTGTGATATTGACCCTTACACACTTCCTGATAACGATCAAGCAGTCTTTGATGCAGATCTTGTTCTGACCTTCCCTTAGAATCTGAGAGCAGCTGGTACTTTAAGTAATCCAACTGGAGATCATGAATGGAATAATAATACGTCTTTTTTACGGAGTCGTATTCCTCGACAGCCATGCTTTTCCTCACAAAGTCCTTCATTATATCTTCAACTTCACAGCGCTTCAGGTTCCACAATGTCTGCAGAACTTGACATGAGATCCCCACATCGTCTTGGAAAAGGGCAAAGTCGCAGTAATATTCTCTGTACTTTTCGCTAAGACTTTCCATACTTAACGATATTGCATCGACGATACTCTCGTGCTCATAGCTGCGCTGTTTACGCATTTTTGAGTATTTTCGTTTTGACAAAGACTCGAGGTAATATCCCCATCGACCTGAGTCAGCGATCTGGTGATCTTGCATTAGGGAGGATATCAAAGAAATTACCATTGGACTTCCTTTGCATTCACAATGGATTTCATAGGCTTCCCTAGGAAGCGATGAAATGTCATTTATACGGAGTGCTTGAGCAAATAATCGTAAAGATTCCTGGGTATTAAAGCCTTCTTCGACTTTGAAGAGTTTCACTTTTCCGTTCACAACATCCATTACTGTGAGATCGCGGGTTGTGACGAGCGTGCGACAACCAATGTTGAAATACCGGATTACCTCGGCGCGCCAGACGTCATCCAGAACCTAAGATTTCAAAAGGCAAAATCGTTAATCAGAACCAATACAAGTAGTAAGTAGGAATGTTAACAGAACTAAACATTTAAAATATGTTTACCAGAAGCGAGTCTGGACGCTGGATAAAAGCAGTTCTAAGAATATCAGCACCATGCTCAATCGAATTCGGAGGTTTTCCTTCGCCAAGTTTTTCGCACAGTATCCTCATTTTAGCCAACACTGCATCTTTCGAGTCGCTGCATTCCTTCCCGATGGCCAACCAAAAAACGCCATCCTGAAAATGATTTTGAACTAAGTTCTCATCGCTGACGGCTTGAATCCCCAGGACTGTCTTTCCACTTCCAGCCATTCCACATATAACCAAGTATTGGCTTCTATCTAACGTTTCCAATTCTGTTTTGATGTCTTTTAACTGAAAAAAAATGTTTCATGATAAAAATTAGCCTTTGAGATTAATGAAGGAGGTATAAGCGATAAGCGCTTTTTAAGCTTGATTTTAGCTTTTACCAATTCTTCTCGTTCGACAACCACTGTCGGTAAACAAGGCACTCCGCCACTTTCCAAAAGCAACTTGACCCTTTTACTCCCCTTCACTTGGGACAAAGACACGGACGGTTTATACAATTCTTGTCCCACTTGCTTCTGATTTCCATTCTCGAAAACGGACGGATATGGATCCTCTAAGCTTAACCTTCTCAGTGCGGTTTCAAAGAAGGACGTGTTCGGAACGGCATCTGGAACATCTTCAGTCAATTGCTTATACAACCAGTCGTATTTCTCTTGAAGAGAATCGATGAAGTTAGGAATGATTTCAATGTCCATAGACTTCAGTGCCTTCGCCTCTAATAGAGCCAGAAGCGATTCGGCCTTGTCTTCCACAGATTTCTGAGGGAAAAAATTAATTGCAATTGTAATTACAATCCAAATCAGTTTTTAATTTTAAAAAACTTCAAACTCATGATGACAGCGTAAGTACCTCATAATCCAGTTTCTGCTTCTCCGCGTGAGTTATCACAAACTTTGAGAGCAATTCTGGAATGA
>JAHZNI010002688.1:0-10649 GCA_027744415.1 Seira ritae
AAATTAAAAATCTGAAAATGTCGTCAACTGAAGTGTTGCCAGGAGGGAGTAAAGACCTACGAGAAGGGTTGGAAAGAACACCTTTAATTCATCCTGTTGATGACATAGCATCATCATCCTCCTCGCAAAACATTTATCCTCTGAGAAAGAATCGCGAATCAAAGAGCTTTTTTAGTTGTAGTACAACAACTATCGTTGGTCTATTGTACGTAAGCTTTCACTTTTACGTAAAGTATTATGATGAATCTTTTTAATTGAAGGAGACTGACAATGACAAAAAATTTTCGACTTCTTATTTAAAGTCTTTTGCTGACCATGATAACGCTGACGATTTTGTCGCTGACGCTCCAGAGATACTCATCAAATACTTACGTGGATATTATCGTGCCTCCTAATGGATCAACGAATGCATCGGAACTTACTTTGTGATTTAAGGACGCAATTAATAGTTTACTGTATGCGATATAACCGTCTTTACAAATGTCCGGATAGATTTTTGCAATTACATAATCGGTGGGAAGATGTTTAAAATGTAAAATGCTATTTGATAAGTTATTTTATATCATAGAACTTGTTCGGATCTATGCAATAATGTCTAATTTTCAATAATTCTCGTCTGATAAAATATGGGGAATTGTGAGAAACCCATGTATGTTTGTATTTGTATAAGTTAATAAAAATCTATAAGGAGAAACGTGACAATAATTTTAGTGGACGCCTTGTCAAAACCTCAACATAGTTGATCGCGAAAGAAACGCTATTAAGGAAATTATTATTGATCGCAATAATAATATTGATTGATAACATTTAATAAAATTTTACGTCATTGTAAAACTTACCATTAATAAAAATTTTTTATTTTTGAAGCTAAGCCAAGCCACGACCATGAGCTGGCAATAAACAATATCTGATAATTTACATACAGTTTGGTACAGAAACAAAGCACACATCGAATAAATCAAACATAAAATTAACATCGCCATCAATAATTGATTAAAATTCTCACAGAACCCGGCTATCGATCGCCATCGCTGCTTCCCTTTTTGCATGTAAAATTAACTCCTAAAACTCCCTTAACCGTTCAAGTTCCTTTTTATTGGAGTTCTTAGTTTTGTCTTTGTAGATTTTTTAGAAAATAAAAATGCCATTGTAATCATAAAATTAATTTTAATTGCATAAATTATTAAAGCATTTCGAGCGAAAACTAGTTAAAGCGTATATTCCATGTATATTCCATGTATTCCATTCCATGTAAGCGTATATAAAGCGTATACATGTATATTCCATGTCCAACAACAACAACTCGCGTTGTTTGTAGGCATTCACCTACCGCATACATGCATACATCTTTTTCGTGTCATCAGATTTTTTCATGGCTCTAATGCGAAGAGGGAAAGACTTTGTTCATGTAAGCTAACTGTCAACAAAACTCTCCCAAACGGACAGAAAGAATAAAACAAAAGCAAATGATGATACAAAGACACAACAGATAAAATATTTTATAATAGTTTTTTATTGTGATTGATTATTGGACAATTAGACTTAATGATATTGTGCTTTTGCCCATTAATATTATGCATTTTAACTGTTTGTCAAACTGTCGATGTCAACTATTTCGGAATTTTCTCTTGTGAGAACATCACTATACTTAAGTGAAGTTGGAAGTGTTTAAGAACTGACTGAACCCCCTCTCATCCATCGAGTGAGGAGGCTTTCGTGAGGTGAGTATTTTGCTGCTATATTATGGACCTCGACCCCAAACTGTTTGGCCCATTCGCAGATGTATATTTAAGGGAACGTGCTAAATGCGTTGAGAGAGATAGGAAGGAGAGAGCTAAATGGTGATTTTAAACCTTTTTGTAATTGTTTTTTAATTGAATTGGCCTGGTGGTGGTGGTTGTTATATGGTTCATTTGCAATCTCAATCTGTGAGCATCGATATAACTAATTTCGGTTGTGGTATTGTGGTCACAGGGCGGATTTTGCGGCGCGTCATAAAAAGAAGAACACACGGTTTGAACTTAACGCGGAATTAAAACGGGAAACTAGACTCTCAGCGATGAAGGAGAACGAGAAGAAAAGACGATCTGATTTGTTCATGAACTCTCGAAAAACGGATATGGCAAAGGTGGCGGATGACTTGAATGATATCCTTCACGAGGAGACGGGTGAAATCAGCTCTGTGGATTTGGACGTAAATCTTAACACCACGGAGAAGTCGAAGGTTATGGAGTCGTCCTCCTCATCTTCGTCAAGTTCGCAAACTTCTACTTACTCGAGCAAGAGCAAGGTCTTGGGAAATGGGACTAATGTTAGCAATAATGTCGGGAAAAATGGAATCCGGGATAAAGCACCTCAACCGGAAGTTAAAACCAATGCTAATATAGCTAATGCTAAAAAGACTGCCGATGAAGCCCGGCGAGAAAAATTGTTAAAGTGGAAAAAGGAGAAAGAAGTGGCAACTCAGATTGCCAAGAGGAATGAAAAACGACCGTTTAAGGTTGGAGTTGTGGCTCCTCTTCCCAATCGTCCGGGCAAAGCTGCTGCTCCGCCCGCACCGGCACCTGCCCCTTCTACTAGTCAGCCCATCAGAAATGGAAAACCTGTGGATGGGACTGCTGCTAAATCTCTCCCTGAAACCAGGAGAGTTACGAGGGCGATGGTCGCCAAAACTCAACCAACAGCGACAAATCCTACACCTGCAACAGGTCGAGCTGCAATGAACTTCAACTTCAAGAAAACAGCTGCCGCCAACAAGACGGTTGAACCATCATTGCATCAGAAATTTAAAGGTTTAGATGTGAAAGAAAAGCCTACCACTTCAGTTCCGTTGGTGCCTACCACCACCTCGAGGAATGGAAAGGTTGGAGTTCCATCAAAAGCTGGACAATCTTCAAAGCCCCCTGCACCTTCATCGTCGACGGTGAGGACGGCGGCTGCAACAACTGCCGTTAGAAAAGGGCCACAAACGCAGCCACTACGTGTTCCGGCCACCGGAAAACCGAAAGAGAAGAATGGCTCTNCCACAAACGCAGCCACTACGTGTTCCGGCCACCGGAAAACCGAAAGAGAAGAATGGCTCTTCAAATGGTCTGAACACGAATGTCAAAAATCAAAGTAAGTCTGTGAAAGAAGCTGAACCCGTTGCAAAATCGCTGTGCAAATCAAACTCGCCAGAACAGGCACAAACTTCGGAGGTCAGGACCAAAAAACGTGGAAAACCGAGTGGGTTTGATCCTGTTCACATTGAGTTCAAGTAAGATATTTTATTTACTACTTAATAGTTAACATTTATTTAGTAACTTATGCACAGCAAACTATATCTAAGCTTTAATTTTGTGAACTTATAGTGGCAAGCTATCTAGTTCCTGTACCAAGCTGAACCAGTATTCGGTACTGTGGCATAGATTTCTAGAAGAGTCACCCGATTTGCCTGAAAAGGTTGACGGAGACATCAGGAGCTCCCTTGGAAAGGTAAAGCTTCTATTGGAATCAAAACTTCCTCAATTCTGGGAACTCCTTGATGCATATGTACGTAAAGAAGGCGGTCCTGAAGGATCAAGCCAAGTGCTTCCCTGTGATCTTCAAGGATGGTGGGATGTAGCATCTATTCAGGTACAGCACGTTTAAGTATTCCATTCCATCCCTTCTTAAACCTACATTCATATGATTTAAATTAAGATTGAAAAATGATTTATTTATCCAGTTGGAGAGTATCGACGAAACTTTTCAAAGATTGGCCAATCTTAAGGAGAATAATTGGGAAACGCCTGTGGAACAAGTGCCATCAGTGAATACTGAGATTGTAAACGTGAAGAAATCTCCTAAACCTCGGGCAGCCCTTCCTTCTCGACCCACCAAACCTGCTAAAGCTAGTAGCGGTTTGAAAGCATTTTTGGCTCAACGTAAGTCCAGCAAATTGAATTTTAATTAGCATTAATTCATCCCTTGCGTTTTAGTTTGTGCGTCTTTTACAATTGTCGCTTCTTGGTTATGCTTAATAGGCTTAATTTTTTTGTTTGTGTTTTAGAGAGAATGAAGCAGCAGAACCCCGATGCTCCCATTGATGAACCAATGAAGTCAGCAACTCACGTGGCCAATAAAACGCCAATTAAGTCAGCAGGTTTGGAAGATCCAGAGTGCAATAAAACTTTCGACGGCGGATTCTTTTCAGTTCAAAGTCCTAAGCCTAAGCCATCCACAACTCCGAGTAGGCGCCTGCTAGAACTTAGGCAATCTGAAGCAGGTCTCATGATGTCACCTCCTCCTAATCGTCGTTCGAGCACTGCATCCCAGGCCTCTCACAGAAGAATGTCTACCTGCATTCTTAGGGTGCGAAGCTCAATGGGACAGCTTAGCAAGGTTCATACAGTTTTGAAGACTTTACCTTATTAATATTAACTGAAACTGGAAACGGATTATGACTTTTTATTTTTTTTAGATTGGGGTTTCAACTCCACAGGACGATGACACATTGAATTCTTCGCATCTTTCGCACATTTCGAGTCACACAACAGAGGAAATGGAGGCATAATAAAATTAAGTTGATATTTAATATTTGTGTATCGTTCTTTCACGTTTTAAGAAATTAATTTAATTTTCAGTTCCTTAAAATTCGTACTCATTATGTACTTGTATCGTCTTTTGCAAATTACTTTGAATTTAGAATGTTACATTATAATTCGTTCTTTCCAATATATGCTTTTAAATTACGCTTACTGAGGACCGGGTTCAGTTCAACTTCGGTTAATGGACTAGTTTGTCAATACTTACTTTCTTGAAAATTCAATGCCCATGCCCTCATTTTCACCGCTAACTAAATAACTAAAAAAATTTCTGGTGGAATGTTTGATTCAATGATGAATTTTATTCTTTTAATCAAAGTTGTCAAGGGTCTGCCCTGTCCTTTCTTTTTAAATATTTTATGTAATTATTTACATTTTACAACTAATTTGATTTTTTTAGATTAAACATTGATTCCGACTGACTGAGTCTAAATGTTTGTATATGCCGTTCCTGTTCTTTCATCTCCATAAATTCAAAATTACTTAGTACGATTCCGGAACAGTATTTTCCTTTTTCATAGACAAATTGACATAATCATGCCAGAACGAAGTGAACACGAAATGCAGGTTTTATCCCTGCTATTCAAAGGCCTGCTTGTGGTTTCTTCTCCGATTTGTGGCTGGGGTATTCTCAAGTTCCTGTACTTGATTTTCACCAGCCCAACTTACTTCTTCCTCCTTTGGCTGGTAGCTCTGTGCATTGGTTTAATCGGCGAATTTTTCACGGAAACATGGCGTCCCTCGGTTAGGCTATCACGGACAACCCATGCCACTCCCGCCGACCCTACTTCGGCTGCACCTCCGACCCCTACTAAGCCGATCACTGCTGCTATCAAAGAGAATAAATCTCCCACAATTTTGTACAAGAACCAGTTTGAACTTGAGCAGAAGGAGATAGACATCGATAACAACTTGCCTCTCCCATCAAGATCCCGCTCCACTTCCGGAATAAGAGGCAAAGGCTTTGGCAAGCCCGTAATTATAAGAGTAGATCACAACACCGAAAAATCCGAAGGACAGATCCAAAAATCGACGAAATTCAAAGACACGAAATAAGAGTAGAAGGAAAACATCCCAATTTTCTACATCACCTAACAATACCGTGATAACTACGGAGGCGTCCCCAGCAAAGCCTTCCAATAAGTCTTTGAATGAAGCGGAGTTAAGGGTGGCATGTAAATTGCTTGCAGGAATGGCATGTACGAATGACAGCGAAGACAACTCGGTTTCAGGAATAAGTCAAAGTCATATAGAGGAGAGCGAAATCCCAATAAAGGTCACGACACAAATGAGGCAGTTTCAGAATGACGAGAATTTCAACGGAACTCCCAAATCTCTAACTGCCTCCGGAAACGCATCAAAAAGTCCTAATTATGCATTGGAAGAATGGGATGTGCTTGTGCTCAGTGACTTAGTACATGCCAAACCCCTGGGAATGAATCTGGGAAACTTCAAGGATCCGATTGAATTAGGCGTGGAAACTGCTGAGCAAAACCAAAATCATTAAGAGAAATGCTTCAAAAATACCTAACTCACTAAATTACGAAACTATATAAAAAAATTTTTGTGCGAGATGACTTTAATTACACACTAATAAAGACTTCCAACGTGCCTGTCCCGTCCCTATCCATATCGGAATTGGATTACTCATTGCTCATCATTATCACATACACATTTTGCATGCCTATGGCTACTACATGCTACATTTACGTTTCGTAAAATGAATTTAAAAACGTGCTAAAGCTGCTAACAATCTATAGCTTGTGACACGGCTTACGCTTACGCCTACACCAACCCCAAATCCCTACCATCATTATTCCAATATAAATTTCAGTTTTCCATTTTTAAATCCCCAATCAAAATTAATCATGTGCACAAGTCCACGCAGTATTCGCAACCAACTCCGAGAAAATGGCAGCGAAAGGGAAAGAGGTGATGGGGCTACCACCCTCATCCAAGACTTTAGCATGCAAATGACGAGCAGGGAGTCATTCTTTAACAGGGTCACGATAGCCTCGATGATTTTCCTAATTGGCTTACTCCTCTCGAAGCAACTGGAATGGGCGGCTTTTCTCTTTGATCTTATGAAACCTTTGTATTTTATATACGTTTGTATGGTGGTCGTGATAGACTTTCTCAATCCACTTCTGCAAAGGATCGAGAATTACTATCTTGCAATGCTAGAACATTTTAGCGGGAACTTACTCCTCATGTAACTACCTTTCGAATGACATATCACACGTCGAAAAGTCTGAACGGGAACTCTTCTAGGATTATACCTTTTAGCGGAGATCCACTTGAAGGAAGTCCTCCAGTACGAAGTCGGAGTCCTGTCCGCTCGATGACAGAACAAGAGTACGACAGCATAGTCGAGGACTTGAACTGTTTAAGGGAGGACGTCAACCGGAACATGGTATTTGACGACCAGTTAAATAATAATCAGAGACCAAGCCACTCTCGGAATGCAGATGATTTAACGCGACAGGAAGAAGATAATAAAAGTAGTTTGGGGAAGGAGCTAAGACAAGTCAAGTCTAGGCGGCGGAATGGAGGTATGAAATGTTTACAATAAAACTATTCTACTTTAATTTTCTTAACCTGATGAAATGCGAATTTTTGAATTATTTCAATAACTTTAGAAGGCCACTCGTTGATCTTAAAAGCCTTAGAAAGTGAATTGAGAAAGGAAACGAAAAGACAATGACTTAAAGCTAGCACGAAGTTTTACAGTCATGCACCTCGAAATTATCGTTTAATGATTTCTAAGTAGCTTAGCTTAAACTTACAGTAAGTTCAACAATAAATTGGAAACAACAAACAAAGAATCTACGATTTATGATTCCCTTAACTTTGGTATGTGTATGCATACTATGCATTCCTATTTGCAGTAATTACAGGTACTGTTTTATCTTATCGTACATTACATAATATTGATAATATGCATATGCATGCATGTACTTGTGTGTACTTACTACGACATATTTGGTACTGTTTTGTTTTCAGCAAGTTGCTTCAAATCAGTCTAACCTTCACAGTTAGCAAGATAGAGAGAAACAAAATATCACTAAGAAATGACAACTGTGTTAGAGCATTTTAACTTAACTACTTAAGAAGCTGGTTAACCAACAATGTTTTAGAGAACAGTGAAACAATTAGGTCACTGTTCAGCTTGAGTCTCAGCGTTGGGAATGCCGTTGGGTTGACCACTATTAGCCTCGGTCGGGGCGTTGACCAGATTTGAGTTAGAATCATTGCGGAGCTGCTCATTCCACATTCCTGCGTAGATCCCGTTAGCACTGAGAAGTTCTTGATGTCTGAAAAATTAACAAACTAAATTAGTAAAAGCACTCGAATAAATCAGACAGAACCTCAAATAAATAAACAAATAAATCTCTTATTTAAACTTACGTGAAGTTTTTCCTCCACCACTTGGCCCAACCTAAAATACACGTAGCGAACAATTTTGTTTACATTTTAACGAAAACGAAAAATACACTAGCTTTTAAAAATGAGACAACACATACCAAAGCCACAGACTTCCCAGCAGGAACAACGAATGAAACATTTTTAAGAACAGGCTTTTCAGGATGATACGAAAAGCAAACGTTTCTGAATTCAATTACTCCGCTCTTAACATTGAGATCTCGAGCGTCTGGGTCGTCCCTAATTTCTTGCTCCTCCTTGAACAAATCCAGCATGTTCTCCATATCTATGAAGCACTTCTGCAGCATTCTACGAACAAACGTAACATTGACGTTAAGTATAACAAGCATATATCGTGGTTTTAGCCTGACTGAAAATCCTAAGTACTTACCGATAATAAGTACCAAAATAGTTGAGTGGCGCATACAACTGCATCAGATATGACGTGAAGAGTATATAGTCGCCAACACTGAGACCTTCGTTATAAACGACCATTTTGACACAGAGGAGTGAGCCCACCAAAAGGGCGATATTAATTACAAACAACTGAACAAAATTGAGCAGGCACAGGGATGCAGTGACTTTCCATTCTTCCTTTTGATAATTCAAAATCGTCTCTGAATACCGCTCCGTCTCGAATTTTTCATTAGCGTAGTATTTGACAGTCTCAAAGTTAAGGAGAGAATCAATAGCTCTTTGTCGTTGTTGATTATCGGTTAAATTCATGCTTCTGCGGTATTTAGTCCTCCATTCCGTAATGACAAAAGTGGCGATGAGATATAAGACCATGGCCACGAAAACGATCACACCAAACCAGATATTGAACGAAGTAGCGAGATAGCTGATCGCAATGATGATATCAGCGATAGTGGGGAAAATAGAGAAGAGAAGGTAGTTTAGAATGCTGTTGATGCTCTCAGTTCCGCGGTCCATTGCTCGAAGAACTTCTCCAGTTTTCCGCTGAAGATGCCAGCGCAAGCTGAGTCGATGTAAATGACCGAAGAACTTTATTTGTACTTCTCGAGTGGTGTATTGCTCAACACTGATCCAGAGAAGACTTCGAATGTTATTTAGCATCCCTGTGCCCCCGGCGCCGCCTCCTTGAAGGAATTTCAGGCCCACAAGAATTAGAATGAAATCCCAGCGGAAGCTGAAATGTGATGGGCCATCAGAGTAATAAGGGATACTGAAGTATCCAGATCTGAATGTTGCGTTGTTTGTATCAGAAATCGTCATGCTGTCAACTAAATTGATACAAAAAGAAAAGTGAATTAATTTTTATTAATTATAAATTATGAAGCTAAAATTACGGAGCAGAAGATTTCAGATTTTTAGTTACCAATCTTTTTGTTGTAAATTGGCACAAACAAATTCGTGACACGTCCAGCGACCAAAGTCAAAACACAAATCAGTACATTAAACTGAAGCCTCAGGCTCCTCGATGGCCACACGAATGGCGTGAGTAACTTGATTTTGTGAAATAAGTTTCCAAAAGCAGAACCCGAAGATACAGCTTGCAAATCAGACTCATCAGCTCCATTAGGATTCAATCTGGTAAAGCTGTCACTGTGGCGAACTGTAGGGATTCCTGGGGCCTTGAGACCAAGCACGAAAACTCCGAAAGTGAACAAATATTTGCAGACGTAGATACAAAGTAATACAATATCCTGTGGTGTGTTCAGCTTGAAGAACCAGTCTGAGCTATAAATATTTAGTAGTGCCAGATTTTCGAAGACGAACGCCGCAGTCCAATACAATAAAAGAATGACTCCATGCCCTCGAGCTGGAGGTGCTGGTAACATATAAATTCGCTCACGGATGATCAAGACACACGTCAAAGGCCAAGCCAGAAGACCCTGCAGGAGAGGTAACAGCAGATATCCGTACACCGCTTGTGGCTTCGCCAAGAAAACTTTCACCGCGACTTGTCCAACCACGACGAGTGGCATGAGTCCATTCAGCATCATCTGAAAAGTGTAACAAATGCTACTCTTACTGGCTAAATCAACAACAAAAAGGCAGTAGTCACTGTTTATTTAAATGACATACTTGAAGACCAAAGTATCTTGAGTAGGGCAAAGTGTAATGCTGGACCTCGATCGCATACTTTCGATAGAAGAAGAACTGTATCGTTCCAAAGAGCATCATGAAGCCCAGTGTAACTGAGTTCGAGACCGTGTCCGCGAAGCACATGGATACTCCTTTGTCCTGAACGATGTTTGGGACAAGGGTCTCATTCGGTGGACAAAACTGACTCAAAAGTAGCAACATCTTGGATGAATTAGGTAGTTTAGGTAGAAACTGGAACAAATTCAGACCGATCTACACATAGTCGAAAATACACATAAGTCTGTGACTGCGACATAAACATTTAAAGTTAGAGTTAGTTAATTAAAGTTGAATTTATTGAATTTTCATTATGAAGAACGATGTCGATAAAATCACCACCATGTTCTGAATCAAATACAGTACCATTACTGCTAACTTACATTTTAGAAAACGCCTTTTGCCAGCACAGAGGTCGTCAATTAAATTCGTTTGATTGAATAAAACAGAAAAACCGTTGCCCGTACAGCTAAAGTATGAGTCTTCAGTCTACGAAATTCAATTAAAGCAACTATAAATATGCATCTCAAATTATAACAGATATTGAGCAATTAG
>JAHZNI010002689.1:0-10668 GCA_027744415.1 Seira ritae
CTTCTATTGTTAGTGTGCCTATATCGCATCAATCAAAAATAGATGTGTAATGTTTTCGTCTGGATTCTGAATTTCTTTGCCACTGCATCTGTATTTGTATTCTGCATCACATCCGTGAGGAGCAGCAGCAATGGTTGTGGTTCATTATATTGCATGGCAGATATTTTGACAGAGAGGGGTACATAATGTACTTATCCAATTCAGTTCCAATTCCAACAGAGCGAGTCGGGATGAATTGAGACTGACAGAAAGGAGCATAAAACGATACGATACATATAGTACCTAATTATATTCCTTTTGAATAATGCATAAAGCCCAGAGAATCGAGTTTCAAGTTTCAAGCAGTAAACGGTTCACATCCATCGCAATCAAACCTTTGTTGCGCGAAAGAGAAGAAAATAGTTTCGAATTCCATCTTTGACATTTCTCCTTTCCCATTTGAATTGATTGAACCTATTTCGCCATTCATTGTCTTTCCATTTTCATTCTTCGTCTTCTGCAAATTCTTTCTCCGGTGGAATGGAAAGCAGTAAAAGTGGAACTGATGATGATGGAAAGTCAACAAGTGGAGAGGAAAACGAGAGTTCTTCATCCAATTCTAATCCCACTCAGCCTTGGAAAGTCCTTTATTGGAGTTTTGTAGCGTCGTTATCTTTCCTGTGCACTGGGCTTCTTCGTGCCTACACATCACCCGCTCTACTTTCCATCCAAAATGAGCGTGAAGATAATCACGATCACACCACAGACATTCTCCTTTCCACGTCATCATCTCTATTCCCAGCTTTCTCCACGATGGGAAGAAAAGATCTGATCTCATGGATAGCGTCCACATCTCCGTTAGCCTCGTTTATTGGCACTATCCTCAGTGGACCTTGTCTTGACCAGTTGGGTCGTCGGAATACGTTATTTCTTCTGACCGTGCCGGCCACGGTAGGATGGATACTTGTATCAAGTGCTCAATCCATTCCCGTCCTGTTGATGGGACGAGCGCTGACAGGCCTTGCATCAGGCGTGGCAACCGCCTCCGCGCCACTCTACATCTCGGAGATTTGCATGTCAACGTCAGTTGCAACCTCAGGAGATTATAATGGGGTTTCGGGAAAGAGCAAAAGCTGGCTTGGACTACTTCCTGGAGTCATGCTATCCACAGGAATATTCCTAGGATTTATATTAGCTCACGTATGCCAGTCCACTGGAGGCATATTATCTTCAACTTCTATGCCGAGCTGGAGACGACTTGCAGAAGTGATGTCGCTTTTCCCCATCGTGCTTTTCATGCTCCTTTGTACAATCCCTGAATCGCCTTTATGGCTTCAGGAAAAGATGAGACAAAGGAAAATCAAAGACAATCAAAATGCTGGAAAGGACACCCATTTTGATCTGGAAATGGAAGAAGTTGTTCCTTCATCTCGCCAACGTCATCATGACATGGAAAAGAAAATGAATTTAACAGAAAAATCAGAACTGATTCCGAGACCTACCTCCACAAAGCTCTTGTCACACCACCTGATCCTCGTAAGTGTGCTCATGATCCTGCAGCAGTTCTCAGGTGGAAACGTGCTAATCTATTATTTGAGTGAGATTCTCGTAAAAACTCCGAGTAATTACACCTCTGGCTCTTCGCCAGTACCTGCACTATCATCATCATCATCTAATGAAATGGTGCACCAAGCAAGTCTAGTGGTGGGGCTGGTTCAATTTCTCGGATTTTTCCTCGCGTTGCCTCTCATCGACCACCCGAAAATTGGCCGGAAGAGCCTACTTATAGCCTCCTCTTTACTAATGAGTCTTTCCCACCTCCTCCTTGGTTTCCACTTTCACCATTATCACCATCAGTCAAATTACTACTTCTCAAGTGACACTGGTAATTTCATTTCGTTCCGTGTCATTCTTTTATGTTGCATCCTCTCTTCCTACTCCATTGGCCTCGGTCCCATTCCATTCCAATTCATTGAGATATTCCCGTCATCCTCATCATCATCAGCATCAACAAGTTCTATAGTGAAGCATAATAAGAAAGCAACAAGCTACATTTCCTCCGTTGCCAGTTTGATCAACCATCTCGCTCTGTTTGCGATCGTCAAAGCGTTTCCCTACATGTTCCATATGGACGAGCAAGAGCAGGAGAACAATGAGTCCACTTTCCCCGATGAGCTCTCCCATTACCACGGACCGGATGTGACTTTCTGGATATTTTCTGCTTTGTGCTTTGCCGCAACCCTCTTTTCCCTTATTTTCGTGCCAGGAGCAAACCATCCTCCTCATCATCAACAAGAGCAACAAGGCAAAAACAGCGAAACTATTACAAGTTCACTCACGAAAGCTAGTAATAAAGATCCAGGCTAAAATTGGAGAACAGTGAAAGTTTTTTCAACTGGAAGGAAACCTGAAATATGCATCAGGAGAAAAAAACAGAAACTTTCCACTTTACTTTCGTTAATTTCACCTACTACACTCAAAAAAAGTAAAAGAAAATTTAAGAATAACGCTCGTACTCTCATATTCTTGCCGGGAAAAGTTAATGAAGTGGGCATCTAGTTCACTTCATTTCCTTTGAAAAATTACAGTTTTCTCTCGGAAAGGATAAAACAAAATGGAGTATTCTAAATAATAGTTGACATCACATCATTATTCCTCTAAACTTTAATTCAGACAACGTGTTTGGAGTAGTGTAGGCGGGAAAGGGGAACGAGACTCACGTGCTAATTGATTCTAGCATTGATGCATTGAAATAGCTCTGAGCTCATACGTTATTTAGAAACAAAAGCGTAGAGGAAAGAAATGGATATGAAAAATGGACATGAAAGGCCAATAAATCATTTTTTAAAGTTTTTTTTAAAAAGTTTTGTTTAAAGTATTTACGCGTTTATTTTCTTTTTATAAGTCAAATACAAAACGGCGACTTTCTCCATTATTGCGTTGTAAAAATTAAGTTTGAATAAAAATTTCATTAAATACATTTCTATCATCAATACATAATCACTAATCACGCCATTTATTATGACACTACACATTAAATAACGATATCTACGGCTTACTTGGCTTACGGACAACATCTACATAACGATAATAACAATGAATACACATTAGTCAATGACCATCCTATATAATTATTATTTCAATTAGGTAGTACAAAATGCATTAAAAATTGGTTGTAATTACAGACATATTCTATCTATATCTTAATACAAAACATTTTTTCGTATTGGTCACTGCGAAAATAACGTCAATCATTAAAAATATTATGTTTTTCCTGGCTCTGGCTGGAATGGAAAGTGCATTCCAAAGTGCTGGCGTTTATGGCATCGGCAGTGGTTCATATTAATTTTTTGCAACGAAAGACAAATAAGACTATAATTTTATGGTCTGTCTAAAGTCAATATTGTAAATCTAATCTACGTAAAAGTCGGAAAGAGTGAAAGTACTGCGTATGAATTCATTTTATTAGCTCATTACAGAAAAAAGGAAATTCCGCTTGCAGTCCTTTTGACATTGACGCTTTGGAAAAGGCATTCTTTTGAGTTTTAACTTTCTTGATTCTTGTCTTTTCCTTTTATAAAAATTAAGAATCCCTTAGTAAGTTTTAAGTACTACCTTCTTCGATTTAAAAATTCCTGAAGACGTCAAAGAAAGACACTTAAGACTCTGGAGAGCAAAATGTTCTTACATTTAAAAAATGGTATTTTCACCTGAGAGAAGTAAGTGAGTGAGCGAGTTTCTCTAAAGAGATTCAGAGAGCGACATGGAATGAGAGAGAGGAGCAGAAAAAATGTAGAACAAAGTCCCTATTTCATACTTCCTATCTTTAGCATGTGCATTTCCACAGCATTCTTTCTTTCCGCGAGGCAGCAAAAAAATGTAGATTTTTCAAGGTAATTGAAAATTGGTCATAATCACTAACCGTATCTCATAATAGTCATTGCATATTACACACGAACTAAATGTTATTCATTAAGTACTTAAAATTGGCATCCGTATTTTAAATTGTCATTTTTTTCATTTTACAAACATCTCTTTCTTGTATTTTATTTGTAGCAAGTACGTAGTTCATTTCATGTATACATATAACTAATCACTAAATAGTAATATTACACTTACGAAAGTAAGTAAAGTTATATCACAGCAAAAACTTGAGAAAAATAAATCATCATTGATTTAACGAACGGACATGTTCAAGATTTGAACAATATAACAACGAAGGAAAAACACTGAAGATGAAGAAAAGTGAACTTGTACCATCCTTGAATTAATATTATATACCTAGAACTAGTTTAACAAAAATTGTAATTAATTAATTAAAAACAATACACATAAAAACTTGGCCTATTAATTGATATTTGAAGTGTTGTTTTTGAAGAGTTACATTCATCATGATTCATGATAATAAAAAAGCGCTTCATATTGAATACAATCCATTTCTCTGTCTGTGAAACTTGTAGAATGGAAGAACATTTTTTGTTCGAATAAATTGAAAAACGAGGACGGAGTATAAATACAAAACTAATTAATTGTAATTCCCGTTAAAAATTGAGGAATAAAAAAAATTGACTCGACTTGATTGAAAGTTTTCAAATAAATGACGAGAATCCCGGCAAGGGTGCTCTAGACCTCGCCATATTATTAAGGACTATTCTCCCCTGACCCCCACTTAAACTGGCAGTTGCCTCTGGCTCAGACTCCTCATAGCTTGAGTAGTTCGGCATGGGAAGCTGACTAACCCCATGATGATTGAGAGGATGATGATGACTACCTAAACCTATTATGTTCCCGCCGCCACCAGCACTAGCACTGGTCATATACATAGCGGAGGATGTGGATGGGTGGGGAGGTGGACCGGGGGTTGTGGGTGGGTGTGGGACTAATGTATTAAGATTAGAACTGCCAGCGCCTGGAGGCACTGTGTGGCCTCCACTACTACCACCTGTGTTTCGAACAGGTCTCTGCTTCTGCCACGATTGCTTTAGAGTGTCATTCACATTTGCGTAGTGATTGACAAATGAGTGGGGGCCGACGGAGCCGTCCACTTCGTCCTCTGGCTCGGTCTCGCTTCCCTGGAAAAAATAAAGGAAAAATAATATAGGTCAGACCTTGATCATATTTTTTTATGGTTAAATATGTTCAAGTTCGCATTTACGTAATCATGCAGCGAGAAGTATAGAATTGAAGAAGCGAAAGTATCAAAAGGCAAGCAGAGAGAACAAAGTGCAAATACATTTTTTTGCAAAAGAGGAGAAAAGTTGTGTAACGTGATAGTGTTGATCATACCTTGCTCGAGCAAGACACGAGCTCAAAGATAGAGAAAGGATAGCATTCAAAAAGAAACCAAAGTTGTTATCATGTTTAAAACTACATTTATTGTATACATTCTACTACGCAAGACCATGTTATATATAAATCTATCGACTATAATTATTTTTCTCTATAAAAAAATCTCCAATATTTTGAGTATTAAATGTTTTTTTCTGAAGATATCCTCAAGTGGGAAAGATTTTATTCCGCGAGGATGCGGCGGATGTGGAGCAGCAAGAACATATCGTTCCATTGCTACTCCAGCAAACCTTCCCCTTCACAGGAGTCTCTTGCTCCTTTTCCTTCACAACAACCAACTTAACTTGGTCTTGACCTTCTTTCGAGATCTCGAATACTGAGGGGATCTTAGGCAAATAGTGAATTACAGGATGAGAAGAAGGTGAAGAAAGAATGTTATTGGTGCTGCCACCACGAAGACCACCAAAAGTACTACAGAGACGACCACCACCACCAGCACTACTAATCCTAGCACTTCCATTTCTAATCATTGTGTCAGTTGATGTGGGTCTTACTTGAGAGTCCGAAGAGCTAATCTCGGAGGGTTTCTCCGTCAAACTGCTCTCATCCGGATTGTGATCATACGCCTTGTCGCTCTCATCGTCTGTGTAGGTTACAGAGCCAGGCGTGGGCCGTGGAGGAGGCTTTAGGGCTCCAGCTGCAGACTTCCGTTTTAAAGTGCCAATCTTTTTGTGAGATTGACGCAGCTCCACCGAGGATCCGTATAGGACGCCTTCTTCAATTGATGCTGTTTCCGCTAAACTTCTTTCCGATTCGTCTGCATGAAATAAGGAAATAGTATGTTCAATAAAATTTAATTTCACTCGAGGATATTTTTGAATAATTCAAGTCAATTTAAATTAGCTTTGTTGGCACTTACGTTTGTACTTGTGCGACTTCGTCTTCACGCAGAGGTATGCAACGAGTGCGATAATAAGTACGACCGAGACTGACGCAATCACAACTAGAAACCATGTCTGTCTGTAAAAAGGGCTCGCCTGGAGGAAACCGTATTCCAGGTACATCTTTGACGGAGTGTAAACCTTCATAATTTACAAAGAAAACATAATCCTTCAGTGTCCGTTTCTCAAGAATCCACTTTAAATGAGAGAATCCCATAAGTTCTTGAGAATTCTCAAGTCACCCCATATCCCACTTTCGCTTACCGTTTCATCGGATGCGACAGGATAGCTGATGCCATGTCTATTGTATGCAATAATCCTGAAGTTGTATCCCGTCGAGGGAAGGAGATTCTGGTAGCTCAGCGTAAACTCCGTTTGAGCCCCTTGATCCGTCTTGAATACGGTTTGCCATCGATTCTCATCTAAATTTGGAATCGCAAAAAGTAAAACCCGTATAAGCTTCAAATGCATTAAATACAAGCCCCGGATTAATATTTCAAAAAATTGTATAGCGCGCAAATTGTACTCAAAAATTGCGAACACAAATTAAAATGCTCAATCACTGCACTTTTACGCCTGTTTGAACTATAAAAATTCCTACAAAATTAATTTATTTTAGCAGCGTGCCACGATTAAGTATTGATTTATATTTGCGAAATACTTATATTTCCATTCCATTCTAAAAATGTAACAAAGCTTGTTCGTGCATTTTCCGAGTCTAGAAACATTAAGCATTTTACGCCACATTTTTTGGCAAACAAAACAAGTGAGCGATATGCAATACAATGACTTGCCATCATCGAAGACAACACGAAAGCAATTTGAATTTAAACACTGTCCTAAACAAAAAATGATTTTCTTCCATTCAATCTACAAGGCTTCCGAAGCATATTTATGGAAGCGGAATATTGGAATTTCAAATGGGGGAACTTACACATTTCCCATTCGTGGATAACTGTAAAGTCAAAAGTGAAACATGAAATGCATGGAAGATTCACTTGCAAAACAGATTCAATTTGCCCATTACTTTCATCATCAACGCTAACGCTAACTAATCCAAGAAAAAGAATGCATGGCATATTTGTTACCTCTTCGTTTCGCCTCAATGTAATATCCCAAAATCTTGCTCTTCTCATCATTACTCCATTTGAATCCAACGCTGGAAAACATTTTCGTCAACTGTAGATCCCTTATGCTCTTTGGTGACCCTGGCTGAGGTCCCGTGCTCACATTCCTCCAAACAGCAGGTCCGACTTCATTCAACTCCGAATTTTTCGCACGTACTGAAAAGGTGTAGCTCGTCTCTTCCTCAAGGTTCTCAACAAGGAGGGAGCAGCAAGACACCTTCTGACGTACTTGTTTGGAGATGACACGGTCTTCTGCAGAGTTTCCAATACCTCCTTCAAGGACAGTTTCGTAGGTCACGAGATAATGGGCGATGACACCATTAGGCTTTAATGGCTTCTCCCAGCTGAGCTTCAGGCTTGTCATTGTGATGTCATAGAAGGAAATATTGGACACTGGACCTGGTGCACCTTGCTCAGTCCTCACTTTCACTGGCGGAGTGAAGGGACCATCCCCAGCGGGATTAAATGCAGCCATGCGGATTGTGTAGGTGGTGTACATCTCAAGGAAGAAGAGAGAGTGACTGGTACACCAAGCAGGGACGACCTCGAGTTCTTCCTCAGATGAATTGGAAGCTTGATAGTAAATTTTGTAGCCAAGAAGGTCTCCATTTTGCTGGTTTTGGAAGGGGGCTTTCCATTCAATCTGGACTTCGGTTGAGGATACTGTGCTAACCCGTAAATCTCTTGGCTCTCCTGTGGGGACAGCTTCTCCCACGTACACCGTCACTGGACTTGACTGCTCGCCCTCTCCTCTAGAGTTAAATGGCACGACTGTAATCTCATAATTCTTGTCTCGGGTCAGGTCAGTCAGGACAACTGAGGTAGCCTTCATTCCGTGGATTTCCTCCTTTGGCATGTTTTGTGCAGAAGCCACGGGGTAATCTACGATTTGTCTGTATGTAACACGATAGCCACCCGTCTCCCCATCTCCATTCCACTTGGCAGAGGGTTCCAGAGGTTTCCAGCTCACTCTGACGCTGGTTGTGGTAATTGGAACAACTTGTACATCACTCACTGAGCCACTCGGCGCTGCTGGCATGGTCCAAGTGATATTTGATTCGGGAGACCATCCACTCGAGCCAATGTCGTTTGTAGCTTGGATTCTAAATCTGTAGGAGGTGTATGGCTTGAGGTTCTTGGCAGTATATGAGGTTCCTTGAGGACTCACTCGTTCGTTGATTCTCTGCCAATGTGATTCGCCTTCATTGTACTCGACAATGTAGTATCTGATGGGAGCAAACCCATCCCTTCCTGGAGTCCATGAAAATGTGATCTGATGACTTTGAACTTGAGATGGACTCACACGAGGCGAGGAAGGTGGCTGTGGAAGTTCCCGATTGTTTGTAGTGAAGACAAGCAATTTGGCAGTTTCACCCCAACCAAGTCTGGTTTTCGCTGTGATTGAAAACCAATAATATTTCTCCCTCTCCAGCTCAGTAGCTCTGAAAGTCCGAGTTTCTGGAGGGAACTCCATCGCAAAACTTGGATTCGTGTAGCCATCTGGAGCATAAGTAAATGAGGTTGTGAACGACAATGGATTCCATTGAGGAACTTGCTCCGCTTCCAGTTGGTCCAGAGGGTCCAGTGGTGGAAGGCATGACCATGTTTGAACTTTCGGGTTGTTCGCAATACTCGTAGATTGTGTGCCAGCTTGAGTTTCTATTTGTGGTTGCTTGAATAGTCCATTTCGTAATTGAGGAGTTTCCATCAAAGCCTGGTGTGAATTGGAGGACGACAGAGAATGGTTGAATGTTGCTGACAGCGAGATTGACTGGTGGATGGGGAAGTACTGGCTCAACTCCTGAACGCATACTGGCCGCTTTGCAGGCACCCCGTCCTATTCTTGTGTAACCACAAACCTCAAATGTGTAATACGTACTGGCCTTCAAATGCTGGATTTTGGCGTATGTTACATTTCTCGTTATATTCATATCCCGGAATGATTCTGGAATGTCCTTGATGCCATATCGGACCACGTAGCCTGTCAGCTCCCCATTGATTTTATTTGGTGGAGTCCACACAACTTTCACAGAATTTCTCGTTATGTTCATATCCCGGAATGATTCTGGAATGTCCTTGATGCCATATCGGACCACGTAGCCTGTCAGCTCCCCATTGATTTTATTTGGTGGAGTCCACACAACTTTCACAGATCTATCAGAGATGTCTTCAAAGTGGAGGGTTGAGAC
Organism: Seira ritae; assembly: GCA_027744415.1. Lineage (NCBI taxonomy): Eukaryota > Metazoa > Arthropoda > Collembola > Entomobryomorpha > Entomobryidae > Seira > Seira ritae. The sequence goes on from JAHZNI010002689.1 coordinate 9,526, forward strand.
TTCATCTGGTACGTCCTCCAAAGTCTTCACTAGAATTCCAGAGCTTGGCTTGCCATCACCAGGATTTGTAAAGCACAAGACGGAGATGTTGTAATCTGTATACTTGTCCAAATTACAAAGCATTCCCGTTTGCTCCGCCAAGGGGTCAAATGGACTTGGTGGGACTGACACGGAGTGTTTCATTTCAGAGCCTATAAACGCTTGGATTTTATAGCCTTGATTGATTCCATTGATTTGCTGAGGATCCGGTGGTGTCCAGAACACTTGAATGCACGTGGAGTTCTTCGGGGTAACTCTGATTTTGGTTGGAGGGGCGTTAGGAGTACCTTCTCTTGTTTTGACTTTGATGCTTGGCGAGTAGATTCCGATGCCTTTATTGTTAAAGGCAGAGATCTGGATTTCATAGTCCTTCCAAGTAATCAATTCCTGAATCAGGTAGTTTCTCTGTGCTTCATTCGTAATGTTCCTGTACGACCACGGACTATCCCCATATCCATGAAGGCGATACCTCACAATGTAGCCCAGGATCAATCCATTCTTATGCTCATCAAATGGCGGATGCCATTGAATAATTATTTGCGACGGAGACCTTGCTGAACCAACAAGCCCCACTGGCGGCCCAGAGGGAGGCTCTTGGGGCAAAGTGACTACATTAGATGGCATTGAAGATTCTCCCTCTCCAACTGAATTCACTGAGCTAATTCTGAACTGATAAGATGCAGCGGGCTTGAGACCCTCAACAATGACGGATCTCATTTCTGATGACACATTAGCCAAAAGAGTTTCCCACGATCCTGGAACATCAATTTGCATTCCAGCTTCGGGTTGAACGGTCCTTGTTTGAATGATGTACTTGGAAATAGGACTATTCCCATCAAAACCACTGGCCCAAGTGATATTCACAGCTTTAGAATTTGCTCCTGGAGCAAGATGCGGCAGCTTCTCTGCCCGAACATTGGTTGGAGGATAAGGTAATTCGATAATCTTTAAACGAGCAATGCGCTCATCATGTCCACCCTGTGAACGGACGATACATTTGTACGTTCCCACATCTGCCGCCCTCACTTCACGAATCTCAAGGGTTCCATCGGGATGTATCCTTATCCTTGTCGACATTCCGGGAACAATGGCTTCATCATTATG
>JAHZNI010002690.1:0-10703 GCA_027744415.1 Seira ritae
TTATGTGAATGCAAACGAACATTGCACAGTTTGCTGGAAAGGATCTATCCTTGTAATAAAGTCATAGTTTACTTTTCCTTCCCACAGGAAGATATTAACAGGGATGTTGCGTTTTTATGCATAAACTGTCATGATTTTAACTCAATAAAAATGTTTTGCTTTTTAACAGGTGCACATTATCAAAACATTTTATTGTCTTCATGAGATGAAAATAAAATTAAAAAATGCATGCATATGCATTAATTTTTCGTTTTTTTAAAAAAACCTTGTTTTAAAAACCCTTCATGTGCTTAAATAAAAATAAATTCGCCCTTTCCTTGTCATTTCTATAAGGATTCAAAGAATTTCTTTGCAAAATATTTGAAGATAAAATTATGTGCCCACATATGCTTTTTGACATGAACTAACATCTTGCTGTTCGCAATGACGCACTTGAAGGCATGCATAACTAAATTTATATGCTTTGTCACTCCCTTTCGATCGAAGTAATGTCATTAGTACAATGTCCTTAAGTAATTTTCATTGGTCTTGGAAAAATTTCATTATATTTTTCCGTGCTGCACCAGAATGTTTCATCCAGGACAGTCGATATATAAGGCTATTATTTGTTCGTTACTTAATTACACCAGAGTACTCAATCAACTACGGCTACGGCTATGAGCGTGGCAGAAAACTAATCAGCCCATTCAGCATAATTCAACTTCCAAAATTTACTAGTAGTGCCGCATGAAGAATGCGACCTAATGAGCCAGACTGAGCAAGGATAAATAGATTCTATTCTTTTGTTTTCGTTGCAGTAAAATGTTGCTCGTATCACGTTTATCGTTTATCTTTCTTCATTTCATGTGGCTAATTATGTTTGCCCAAGAAAATTACTTAAAAAGCGGAATTCATGTACACGAAGCCAATCTAAATGTAATATGTATCATATTAAAGTATATATTCGACGAAAGTGTTCGTAAAGTTTATTTATCTTGATCTGCCCCTTCATGACCGAGTCAAGATAACTCTTCTGAGGGAACAGCTAGATTTTTTTTGAAGAAAGCGTATGGTAAATATTTATAGTTATTCTTAACCTAGCTCTCAAGTGGCATCAAGAACGTCTTGAAGCGACTGACTGCAGAGACGAACCACCCAACCCAGATACTCAAGCTCACACATCATCATCAACTCAACAGATTTACTTCCTTGTCCACGTTTGCAAGGTGATTCTGATACCTAACGTGAGTTTTTTTGATGACGCAGACAAAAGCACAAAAAAAAAGAATCTTTTGAAATGACACCGACAGTTCTATATTTCGTTTCCAGTCTCATTAATCTCCGCGCGCGTGTAAGCCCTAATCCATATAAATCATACCACAAAAATCAGTAATGCATAAGCAGTCGTCGTCAGTCGAGTCTGGAAATCAAAAAGGCTTTCTTTCACGTCAGTAAGAAGCTATAGGGGGGTATTTAGCAATACAAAATTAACAAACAGATTCCATGAAAGGTAAAGTGCAACGAAAAATGCACCACCCCTCTGAAGATGTAAAAAAATCCTTTCGCTGAGCATCGTGAAAAGGCAAGTTCGGCAACTCTTTTTAAAGAACAATATAAAATTAACAATATTCTGTGAACTTGTCTTTTCACGATGCTCATTGAAAGGATTTTTTTACATCTTCAGAGGAAAGGATGCACTTTTTGTTGCACTTTCCATTTCCTGGATTCTCTGCGGCATATTTTTTTTAGCTGAAAGATGAGAAAAGGGGTTGTGCTCAAATACCAAATGCAACTTTTTTAGGTAAAATCCAATGAGCACAACCCCTTGTAAATAACAAAAGGATCATCGGAGACAGGTTCAAAGTCAAGTCTGGACTAGCTAAAAAAGGTTTTTGTCCAGACTTGACGACTTTCATGATGCATTTTTTAGGTATTATTTTTTAGAGTCTTCATGTGATTTTCTCCGTAAGAATCAATAAAAAATATTGAAGGAAACGGAGAAAAAAATCACAATGAAGACTCTAAATGTCCTTTGATGAATTTTTAAATACCGACACGGGAATACTGGAAAAGTCGGTATTTAAGGGAGAGCATCACTCCACTTCATCAACACACTCACAATGTCGTTCGGACGTGAGAACAATTTCATTCTTCCTTCCCAAAATACTGCAAATTCTCTATTAGAGATTTTGCGTAATTGGGCGGAGAATGATAAAAGAGTTTCTTTTACTCTTTTCGGAGAAGTGGAAGTCGTCAAGACGCAAGGGACGTTTTTCACGTACATTCCTCCGTCGCTTGGACGATATGTATTATCGTCCGGGCAAAATTGTTATCTTATCCCGGTAACAATAAGGGGAACGATTGTGGACCGTGACCGACATGCCCTCATTGTATTAATCAATATGAACGTTACTGAGGGACTTATCAACGACAGGGAGGTGAACACTCCGGATGGCGTTCATATATTCATCCCTAACCTAACAGTGGAATGTAAGAGGGCAATGAATTGGCTTTGTGCGGAGCTGTTTCCTAGGGTGGAACACCTGTACTATTTTCAACAAAACTATGAATTGAGGTAAGTACATATAATTAAATCTCTTTGTTTGCAGGGAAGGTATAAAATTATTTACAGAATTTCTAAAAAAAATTTTTGTTTGATTTATATTTCAGGCCCATTGGAGGAGAAATGCTTTGTGTGTTGGCTTTCATGATCGAGATTTTTCATGCCTCGGGCCAGCTTCCCATGGACATCCCCATGGCGCCTTCCACCCGTGAGTTAATTACCTTCGGCCGTTTCTTCCTTCAAACATCACGTATTCCAGAGGCACAGGAACTTATTGACCACAGTAAACACATTTTAAGTATAGTCTACGACGAGGTGGAATCTGATGATGATGATAATGTAAACAATGAAGAAAATGTTGAACAATAAATTTTTAAACCCTTTTCCTTGAAAAAATGTGTATTTTTATCATTTATTTTTTCGGCATTTTCACAGTTCCACATATATTCATTAGATACTATTGTTCATATCCATCCTTTTCAAAGAAAAATAATCACATAAACCCTTTTTTGAAAGCATCCATGCATCTTACCTAGATTTCTAGCAATACCATTAACCATATGAAATCCATAGCATAAAAAACTCTGAAAATTTTTCACATAAAAGGGAAGAGCTCAAGACTTGCTGTTCACCAGTCTAAGCTCGGAGTCAGTCGAAGCTAGATCATCTCCAAATTTTTTTTTTGATTTTTGAAAATTTTAAAAGTAGGTAGTAGTACACTGTATTTGGGACATAGAGAAACATTTAATCAAAAAAAATTTTTTTTTGAAATTCGTCTAATAGTGAATAGTAGGAGGCAGAGTAGTGTGTAAAGTACCAATCTGCATATTTGGTCAGAACATATTTTTGAAAAAGTTGGGTAGGAAGTAAGAGGGTGTGTGCGGGGCAAAGTGAAAAATTTTTCGAATGATATGAGCTTTAGTAGAGGAGGTGAGTAGGTGACTGTGGAGTGTATTTGGGGCAAAGTGATTTAACTACTTACATAAACTGAACTATTAAGTACTAAGTTTACACCAATATTTAACTACCCATCAGTTTCAGTTTGAAAAGTTAAAGTGAGTTATCTTAAACGGCAAAAGTTCCTTATTCTACACTACTTCAACAATAACAACTTACCAAAATGGTTAAGGTAAACATCTTTTTCTTCTTATCTAAGTAGCTTTAAATGCAGTTGATATTAAAAACCCTTTACTTAACTAAATGTAAATAATAACAATTACAATTTAAAAAAACTTGCCATATGATGTACACTAATGAGTCGTTAGAGATATATTAACTGGTGCCCCCGTGTCAGAGTTCGAATGGTGTTTAACCTAACTTGTTTTTATTATAATTTCAGATATATAGATGCCAACTCTGCTTTACGCCAAAACCACTCTACGGAGTCGCTACCCTAATCTCCCACATAGAAGACGTTCATGCATGTCGAGGATTCAAGTCCACCTCTAACAATGCTCAGGTGACAATTCCATGTCACGAGCTTTACCACAAAGGCGGGCAGGGGCAAAAGAAGGATCGGAAGACGTGTCTTCCTAATCCTTCCGACAGGAAAACATTAAACCTTTTCTGCATTTGCGGAAAAGAACATCTATTCCCAAATGCTTACGTCTCGTGTGTCAAGAATCATTTCTTTGAGATGACCATGTCCCGCCTAAGCGATACGGAGCTGGAAAAAATTGAGGAGGGACCTCTGGACGCATCTGCCGGCTTCATACCATCCGCGCCACCTCTTGAATTGCTGTCAAGATCACCTTCTCCGGACAAGGTCAACGATACCGTCTGCGACTTAGGCGATGTCTTTCCATCATCGGAGGATGAAATGCTTGAAAATATTGTGATGCCAGGGTCAAGCCAAAATGAATCCAGCGTAGGAGCTGTGGTCGACTGGCCAAATGATGAAGAAGCTAACAACCAATTGGAAGAGTTCCGGAACACCTGGAGAAAGGAAATAAATGAATCTGCAACTGACAAAGCTGAGGCGATGGCAGTTGACGAGCCCGTGGCAGGTACATCTGCAGCAGCCAGACAGAGAAGCAATGATGTTGTGCACTTCGTGGAAATGTTTTATCGTGGACCTGACGGCAGTAACTATTCCATCTCTGACAGTAAGATTCCCTCAACATCACCATTCAACAGCGAAGACGAAAGCGACGATTGTGGAGTTGAACAAGTAGGTAAGCACCCACCTAATCAGCTTATACAAAAAACGTGTAGAGTGCACTGCGATGTACTTTTACTTATATGACGTTTTTAATTTCAGGCGGGGGGCAAGAGGCGGGAGAAGAAGACAGAATCGGACAAGAAGAAGAAGAACAAGAGGAGGAGATCGAGGATGGTGATCAGCTCGAGCGAGGAGGAATGAATGCTGTCGACGAAAGGTTTGAACAAAACTTAAGTATCTTGAAAATGTTAGCTAAGAAGTGTGTAATCTGTAAGACTAAGTTAGCTACCCCTACCCTTAGGCTAGATCATTTTAAAAAAATTCATAAGGCCGAATGGGAGGCTTATGTCTCCAGTCTAGGTACAAGGGGCTATGCCCAGTGGGAAAATTTCGAGTTTGTTTTAACTAGGAAGAGTTTTGATGGGGTGTACCAAGAATTTAGGTTAATCAGCCCGGAAGAAACCATCGATGATTATGTTAACTTTTTTGCATCGCTAAAAATGGCGCTTGAAGTTAAGCTATTAGACGTTTTTGAGGAATTGGCTGGCCCTAAGCTCAACCTTAAACAATTTAAAGTTTTTTTTAAAATGAAATCTCGTTTCTTTAGAGTTCTCTTCGACAAGTTAGAGCACTTAGATAGCAATTTTACCACGTTTTCTTCGAATGTAAGAGACCCGATAGATATTCCGATTACAAGTCTAGTTGTATTCGACTATCTATCAAAACGAATAGAAGCATTCACTCAAAATGGAAGTGGATGGCTGTGGAAGGATATCCTAGATTTTAGCTTTGTAGTTTCTAAATATCGATGGAATGGCGGTGGTGGTTCACAAAAAAGCTCAGAATGGGCTAATCATAATTTACCTGAATTAATTAGAAAAAAGCGTATTGCAAACGTAGTCGGGAAATCAGAGCTTTGTTTTGCTTACTCAATTTTGTTCCCTTTCGAATCACAAAAAGTTAAATTAGCTGGTAAATTAGAAGGAATTTGTGACAGGCAAATTCACAATAGAATTCGTAAATTAAAAAAGGGTTCTTATTTTGACTCTTTATTAGGAAATAGGAAAAATAAAATTGTCTATAAATTTGCTGAAATTTATGAAAAAGATCACGAAATCTTCGGGACAATTGAAAGAGACATTGAAATTGATTTTTCTAAGGTTGAATTCCCCGTTACTCCAAGAGGTTTTCTTCGTTTTCAAAGCGCCAATCCAGAGATAGGGTTTTCAGTCTTTGCCTACGAAGATAAGCCTAAAGTTGTTAAGTCAAGAAAAAATAAAAAAAAATCACAGCCAAAGTCCAAGATATCAGCGAAAAAGAGAAAAGTACCTCTATCAAGACAATTCATATTAGACGAAGCTAGTAGTACTGATGAAGAGGAGGAAAATGATTGTGTTACCGTAGGTATGAAAGTGATGAGTCGGGCCTATGATGAGGAATCTAGCTCTAGTAATGCATGCAGCAGTAGTAGTAGTAGCGATAATGAACCTGCAGAGTCTTTGTTTAAGCCAGGTAGAAAGAGGGCTGTAACCCAGAGGTTGGTGAGGGACAATACCTATCCTATTTATGTAACTTCCTATCGTACAAAATTTTTGATCGACTTACTGTATATACATAGGGAAGCATCAGCCCACTTTCTTTACTTGCCCAACATTCATGCCTTTTTGGCTCGAGATAATTCATCAACTCAATGTGTATGCCGACGATGTCTTCAGTTTTTTACTCGAGAAAAATATGAACTGCATTTAGAAAATTGTGCATCGTTAGGTTTGCAGAAAACAGAAATGCCTAAACGCAAATATTTTGAGTTTGAAAACTTTGAAAAAACAGTTAGAGCATATTGTTTCTTTACTGCAGATTTCGAATCTGTTCTGCTTCCGACTGAGGACAGCCATGACCATAATATAAATGATTCATACACGAAACGAATTAATAATCATGTTTGTAGTGGGTACAGCTGGGCTTGCATAGATCGTCATAATAAGATAATAAAACAGGTCGTCTATAGAGTGGATCATCCTAGTGATGAAGGGGAAGTAGGCAAAAGATTCCTTCGTGAAATATTAGAGTTTGCAGGTCTCATGAGATTAGAATTAGAAGAGCATAATGAGAAGTCAAGGAAGTCAATGACGGTGCCAACTCATTTCCAAACTATTATTGATGACAAAGCATTTGACTACTCCACCTTAAATTGTTACCTTTGTCACAAACCACTCAGTGGAATCAAGTTTGAGGATGAATTGACTGAATCTGAGAAAAAAGCAGTTAATGAAAGGCAAGGACCTGACATTATCATACGCCATCATGATCATATTCTTGAACCATTTCCTATGCTTGGTTTTTGTCACAATAGCTGCAATTTAAGGGCTAGAATTAAAAAAAGCTTCAGTTGTTATTTCCATTGTTTTCAAAAATACGATTCAAAGTTGCTTTTATTAGGAATGGATGATGATTTTATCGTAAATCCAAAAGTGTTAGGTGCAAATTCGGAGACATTAATACACATCAAATTCAATAACCTTCTGAGTTTCCAAGACAGTCTTTCATTTTTCGGAGGTCAGTCCTTAGATGCTGTAGTGTCATCGCTAAATAAAGAAGATTTTGACCATCTTCGAGATATATTTAAGGAAGAATGGTGTTCAGAAAATCCAGAAAACAATAGAGGAATAAGATACAGCGAAGAATTGATGGATAAAATATTAAGGAAGGGTGTATTTCCATATTCGTATTTATCAAGCTTTGACAAATTTAAAGAAACATGCTTGCCTGAACAAAAGCATTTTTTTAACGATCTGAGGAAGCAACACATTAGTGATGAAGATTATAATAATGCCAAAGAGGTTTGGGATTTACTTAAGCTACGAAACCTAGGAGAATATCAGGACTTTTATGTTCGCCTCGATTGCCTCTTGCTGGCAGTTTGTTTCATCAAGTTACGTAATGTAATGTGGCAAAACTATGAACTGGACGTAACACATTTCATGACAATGCCGTCGTTTACATTAAATGCGGCTATGAAATTTACAAGAGCGCGAGTGGAGCATATCATGGACCCTGATGCCTATATATTTATTGAAAATTCTATTCGCGGAGGATTAACTACGGCGTGTACAGAGAGGGCAGTCAAAGCAAATAATAAATTCTGTCCAAACTTTGATAGTAGCAAAGAAACTTCATGGATTTTATATGTGGATCTTAATAATCTCTACGGTCATGGAGAAATGTCTAAACTGGCTATTGGGGGTTATCATTTTCTTGATGAGAATCAATTGGTAGAAATTAATGATGACATAGAAAAGCATATGTCAAAATTAGAAGAAGACGGTGAAGAAGGTGAATTTTTAGAGGTTTTACTTTCGTATCCCGAAATTCATCACGATAAATTTTTACATCTGCCTCCTGTTCCGTACAGACGCGTCATATCTTTGCAAGAAATGAGTCATTATCAGCAATTTTTAGCTCGAGTGCTAGGAGTTGGAAATGCATCATTTAAAACGCCCCGTATGTTAGCGGATTTGAAACCAAAAAAGGTTGTCTGTCACCACCGAGCCCTAGTTTTATGGCACAGGCTAGGTGTAAAAATTGAAAAAGTTTTTCGTGTACTGAGGTTCAATCAATGTAATTGGCTACGATCATACGTGGAGCATAACACTAAATTGCGACAGAAGGCTCAATCAAAGGTAGAAGTTAATCTCTTCAAGTTTTTGAACAATAGTCTGTATGGCAGGTTGCTATATAAAGCTCGAAATAGAAAAAACATGAGGCTAATTACAGATGCCACTTCGGCGGTCAATTACAATAGGAAACCTCATTTTGAGTCGGTTAAAATAGTGCACGATAATTTAGCTTTAGTTGTAATGAAGAAAAAATGCATAAGACTCGATTCTTTAGTCGCATGTGGCGCGTCAGTGCTTGACGATGCAAAGGCCGAGCTTTACCGGTTCTACTTCAATTATGTTTACAAGTATTTTAAAAATAAACACAGCTTAGTTTATACGGATACAGATTGTCTTATTATGAAAGTAGTTCATGATAATATTTTTGATCACATGAAGGAACATGAGTACTTGTTTGATCAGAGTGAATACAAAGGGCCAATTTTTGGAAAATATCATAGCGATGTAAACAAGAAAGTTATTAATATGATGAAGAATGAGACCCCAAACAAAGTAATTTCAAAGGTATGCGTGCTTAAGGCAAAAATGTATGCCTACGAGGCAATTGAGCCTGGATTGGGCGGTGAGATTTTGTCCGTTGAAGAGGGAAAGAGACTAAGGGGCATAAGTAGGGCTACTGTTGCGAAGGACATATCCATGAGGGACTACGAGGAAAGTTTAGAGACTGCAAGCCAAACATTTGCTGAATTTAAATCTATAAGATCCTACGAGCTTCGATTGTACACAGTGGAACAAAGAAAGAGGGCACTTAATCAATTTGATGCAAAAAGGTATTTAATTTCCCCAACATATAGCCTCCCATATGGCCACAAGGATATTAAAATGTATTCTGATTTTTATGATTATGTTCGTGTAAGCATAAGTAGTATTTTCGAAAAGTATGGTTGTAAGGAGAATGGTAAATATGAAGCCAAGGTGTTTGTTAGAATGTTTATAGATTCTTTGAGGGGTGAAGATGGAAATATTTTGTATTGTATTGATTAGTATTATAACGTATATATTCTTGTTTTGTCGTTGTTCACTTTATTTTAAGTGTATATAAAAATGAAGCATTTTCTAAATTTTCTTCTCAGTTGTTGTTCAACCTTGATCCAATAAAAATGTCGGTCAACATTGATTTTAATTATAAACTTGAAGCTCCATTCAACATGGTGATTTCTGGCGGTGAATAGATAATAAAAGTTAATGAATAATAATAAAAATTTCTTTTGAATCTTGTAAATACATTTAATTGTTATATGCATTTCAATAGGAACACAGTCAGGAAAGACCTTTCTGTGTAATCTCCTTTTAGAGCGAGTGAACGAGATGGTAGAGCCCCCTCCAAAGCATATATGGTATTTCTACAGTGAGTGGCAAGATGCTTACGACAAACTAAAAGTAAAACTTCCCGGTATCGAATTTCACAAAGGACTACCATTTGAAATGATGGAGAGTGTGCAACCGTATTCAATCATTGTTTTAGATGATATGATGCTCGAAGTTTCAAAAAATGAAGAGTCTATCAACCTTTTTGTGAAATACACGCACCATAGAAATATATCTTGTATATTTTTAACGCAAAATTTTTTTTATAAAAATTTGAGAACTTTAACAATGAATACAAAATATTTAATCTTGCTTAAAAATCCGAGAGAAAATCTCTATGTTTCTAAAATTGGGTTACAGATGAATGGTGGTAAAAAGCACCAGGTTTTAGAATATGCTTTTCGCGATGTAATGAATAGGAAACGAGGATATCTCGTTATTGATTTTAGCCAAAACACACACGATGGATGTAGGATAAGATCTGGTTTATTTCCTGAAGACATAACTGTATATATGGAATAAAATGTTTTGAGATAATAAATGTTATACAAACAATTTTTTGACAAATTTCTTGTACGCCATGTAATTTTCACTACGAATAGTCATCAAGTATTCAGGGATTCTGTCCAGGGATATAACAAAGGTTTTTTCCTCGCCATTTTGAAGTTCTTCACTGACGTCAACCCGTTGATGCTCCCATCCAATCTCATTGAAGCTTCCATTAGCCAACTCCATTTGTTTAATCTTGCTTGGGCGTGCCGATGTATATGCATTTTTCCTTTTGGGAGATTTGGGAGCTCGAGTAGGTGTAGCGACGTTAGAAATGTCCTGTGGTCTGCCGCTTGCAGCTAATTGCGGAGATGAATAAGTTAGAGTTGCATTATCCAATAGGGCATTCGAAAAGTATGGTTGTAAGGAGAATGGTAAATATGAAGCCAAGGTGTTTGTTAGAATGTTTATAGATTCTTTGAGGGGTGAAGATGGAAATATTTTGTATTGTATTGATTAGTATTAT